>JAXIVD010005458.1:10000-22500 GCA_036785275.1 Cancer borealis
TGTTGGCACTCCCCCTCAATACAACGTTACCACCTTGCGATCACGTAAATAATAATCGTTCCTTCATAATGCACAAACACGTCTCAGTGATTATTCATCGTGTGTAAAGTGTATCAAGTGTATAAAAATAGAAGTGAAAAGCAAATAGTAATTCGCTGTTTTGTCTAGGTTTTTATGTTCGTTACCTTCCCCATGACAGCTGTACAAGTGTAGGTCCTTTGCCATGAGACGCAGAGAGGAGTAAAACATCCTAGCGACTTCCAAAAATTATTAATCAACCGTTCTTCACCTTTACCGCCACTGTAATGCCTCGGGTATTTGAAACACTGAGAAAAATGATCTTAATAGTGTAAGTAGCCAAGAGAGGACCTATGATGATATACTTAACATACCGACGCCTTAACGATCAGACTATAATAATCACTAAGGTTTAAGTGGAGTTTGTGAGTTGATTGCCACGTAATTACAACCTATGATGCAGGTACGTCAAGGCAGCGATCTGAAAATACTGACTGCCTCATTTTGAAGTATTAAGTGAAGAAACCTCGCATCAGAATGACATATGGAGATTTTTGCATAATTTTTACAGCATCAGCTAGCACGGATACACCTCGTAACGCGACACCTGGATGGAATGTAACCTGCCAAGTGACCGAGGCTGGCTGGCTGGCTGGCTGACTGGCTGGCTGACTGACTGGCTGACTGACTGACTGACCGTCATTGTCAAAACACAGTGCGCGGGCTCACGACAAATATCTCAAGAATGCACAAGTGAAAGTTAATTCAAGGCAAATGTTCCGGCAGATTAAAGAGGTAAATGAAAGAATGAGGGAGTGGCGGCGACGTTCAAACTTAACCACCACCAATCAGCCTGAGGAGTGCTGCAGGACAAGGGCTTATCACCGCAGGTATTATGTAGCCGTTACTGGTCTGTCATGACTAGCGCCTCTTAGGTTCAAGGTAAGGTTCTTCCGCCTGGCTTAATTTCAGTGATCGTGGTGAAATGAGAGTCCGAGGGGATTAAAAAAAAAATGTGGGATATGATGTAAGTACCACCTTTACTGACACTGATTTTCTTCTACTTCTTCTTCTTCTTCTTTCGTCTCTGGGTCTTTCTCTGACCTTCTAACCACCTGCATGTTCTGACTCAGTGCATTCATAAACCTTTACACTGGTCTTCCTCTTCTATCACTGTCCGGTGGATGTTTACTCTCATTTATTTATCTTGTTCATGCTCGTACTCTCCTCCTATTATTTTTCATTATGTAAATTCAATACATTATAAATTTGTTGTTTAACTTCTGTGGCTCTGCATGAAGCTTTTTATCTTTACAAGGTCTCTTAACAGCCTTCCTTTCTTGCTCTTCTTGGTAGCAACACACATCATCTTTACATCCTCACATTGCAGCTTCACTTAACAATTTCTTTAGCTTCGGTCGGTAGCTTCTCTTTATAACCCTATTAATTCCTTTCAATCTTTCCTTTACTACATACGTTGTCCCTCTGTTGATATGGTATTCCCGTATTATGGCTACTGGTGAATGAATGATCCTTGACGATTCTCCCTCTCCTATAGACAGTTAATAAATATATACGCTATTTTAACTATGATAAGCACCTTGTTGTCACCACCACCACCACCACCACCACCATCGACAACAACAACAACAACAGGAAGAAGAAAAAAAAAGAACATCAACAACAATAACAAAGAGTTTAGAGTTACCACTATTTGCAAAGTGATTGATGGACAAAAACAATGGGTAAGTGATATCAAGCGCCTTACAAACACATTGCTATAACAACATACAGTGTGCTTGCATCATTAAACACGTCACGCCTGTAGTGCAATATTAGCTCTTGTTAATTAAATTACCTCTTGTTAATGAAATAAGTAAATATTAATATGAATAAAAATAAAAGTAATAATAATAATGATGATGATGATGATGATACTACTACTACTATTACTGGCACAACCACAAGCGCAGAAGGAAGAACACCAAGATCATAAAAAAACAAGAACAAGTGCAAGGAACACCAGCAAACAAACACACACACACAAAAAAAAAAAAAAACACGTTACAACACACAAAAACCAGTCTCGTAATGCCTCACTTGCCACCACTGAATGAAGCTTCGAAAAGGAGGTGACGAGACAAATAACAACACAATACCCACGACACTGCAATGATAAAACACAGATTCAAAACCTTACACAAAGAGATCTGATTCCTGTGCAGGTCTTCCTATTGAGCGGCGTTACGATAAGATTACGTGTCTTTGCACCAGTCGTCTCCTCCGCTGCCTGACTGAGGTGGAAACAGACTGTCATCACCACGTTCAAAAGCCCCTAAGAGTGAGGCGCGGCGTTGTCCTGGCTTCACTAGGTTTGATTCTGGTTAGCGTGTGAAGCCTTTAATGATGATAGTGGTGATGGTGATTATAACACTGATGATCCTCCTCCTCCTCCTGCTCTTACACATTCTCGCCATCTTCAACACAATCATCATCATCATCATCATCATCAGCCTCTTCAAGATAAAGGCATCGCTCAATTTTCTCCATTTATCTCTATCAGCCGCTCGTCTATTCCAGGTCACCCCAGCAGAACTATCTTATTCACCTCTCCATCTAGTTCTCTGTTGTTCTCGGAGTTGCCATTCTGTTACTCTAGTTGTCCATCTATGTCTATTAGTATCTATTCGGCGCATGACAAGCCCTGCTCATATCTACTTTTTCTTCAACGTTGGTCTGCCCCCTAATCGTTACCATCCATAGCAAAGATGAAAAAGCTCTAATTATAAAAGAAATATAGACTGTAAGGACATGTGTTTGAATGCCATCACCAATTAGTATATTTCTTTTACGAGGTGTTGCGTGTTTTGAATCCATTGACCGTGGCTTTGGTTATGGGTTCTCGCACATAGGAGGCGTTTGAAAAGTATCATTGCAAACACTCTTCTACAGCTGCACCGCGGGATACGCCTTCAGTGTAATAGTAGACTAGTGGCGCAGCTGATTATTCATGTAACGATTGACGTAAGAATAGTAAAAGCAAAGGAGGATGATAATCAGTCACTCTGAAGCAACATAAGCAAACAATTGTACGCCGCGAAACCCCCACAGTCCTAATCTAATTACGTGATGTCCAGAATAGTTTTTATTATTATCATTATTATTATTATTATTATTATTATTATTATTATTATTATTGTTATCATTATTATTATTAATATTATTATTATTATTATTATTATTATTAGTTTATCACGGTTGAATTTCGCTACGTTAGGGTTAATTATTAACCTCCTATTTATACGTAATTATCCGTAATATTCACACCACACCGCACTACTTATAAAACATATTTTTATTATAATTCACTTACTAGTATTTAGTTCACGTTCATCATAAATTTCATAATGTTTCAATGCTTCTTGTGTAGCGTTATTTCTTTCAGTACGAATATATAGTTTATTTTAAAATGTTGGATAGGAATATCTGTATAGAACATTTAGTTATTTAGTTATGGTATCAAATGACCAACAACTATGATCCTACTTATACTTCAATCTTTATAGAGAGTCTTAATTAAGTGTATTAAGGCAAGCATGTGCATTAATAACTACGAGCATGTAGTGTGTAGATCCTGATAGCTTTCAATGGAGTAATTACGCCATTGTTTTAACCATCAGCGTATATCAATAACTAATGCTTGTAACAGCTAACTAATGTGTATCGTTTTTTTATGCTATTGGAGAACCGGCCAAGGGGAATAAAAAAACGTAATAAAAAAGCCCACTTTCGATTGCCTGTACTCTATAGAAGAAAGAGTAATAAAAAAAAGTTATACCAAATTAAAGTTATAATTGTCTTGATACTTCTCTCTTAAATGAGTTCAAGTCGTAGTGGTGTGGAAATACAGATTCAGGTAGAGAGTTCCAGAGTTTACCAGTAGAAGGGAAGAAAGAGTGAAGATACAGGTCAACTCTTGCATAAGGTGACTGGACAGATGCCTTCAAGTAGTTAACAAGATGGAGAGGAATTACAAACACATCCACGGCTGTCTAGAGGCTAGGCCGTGTAGTACAGAGTGTTCAGGAGGTTTTAGAGAGTGTCAGAATCCATACCAACACAAGCCTTATGAAATAGGAACAGAGGCAATCCAATATCAAAACTTATGTTGTCTCGAGATCATGATAAATATTTTTCCTCTGTCTATCTCTCTCCTTCTATACTTAAAAGCAGGTTTATTTAAAGGAAATTTATTATTAGAGAGATCGTGAAGGGAAGTTGAAGGTATAGCTATGTTTTTCTTCATCCAATAACTAAAGAAGGTATGATATGATATGAAATGACGCTGTTTTCATTACATACTGCCATAGGCGTTTTGGATATTATTCTCATTTAATAGGTAATGAATTTGGAGCACACCCTTACCTACACACGCTATCTCTCTCACTCTCTCTTTCTCTTTCTCTTTCTCTTTCTCTTTCTCTTTCTCTTTCTCTTTCTCTTTCTCTTTCTCTTTCTCTCTCTCTCTCTCTCTCTCTCTCTCTCTCTCTCTCTCTCTCTCTCTCTCTCTCTCTCTCTCTCTCTCTCTCTCTCTCTCTCTCTCTCTCTCTCTCTCTCTCTCTCTCTCTCTCTCTCTCTCTCTCTCTCTCTCTCTCCCCCCCCACACACACACACAATAGAGGATGAATATTCGGATGAACTGAATACAATTACCACAATACCGTACAGTCCTCACCAGTCTTACATTTTTGCTCCAGGAAAGTCAACCATATTAAGTAGTGTAATATTTCTTCCCTTTAAACTCGTTATCTATAATTTATCAGCAAAAAAATATATGTGCAGATTGAGTGTTTTCTTTCTTTTCATCTTCAATTGCTACTGATATATCTGACTACTACTACTACTACTACTACTACTACTACTACAACTATTCCCCCTACTAGGTAACACAAGACCATATTTAACACAAGACAAGTTTACAATGACACACACGAGTATCCATCCTTTGACGTTAAGAATCCTTCAAGAAAAAACGTAAGCTTACTTCAAACAAATAACAAAATACCAATCACTGAAGGCTTTACAAAAAACAACAACACACAAGCAGAACTTACATAGATATACAGTTGGACTTTGGTCTTCCACAGGGCTCCTCTTTGCCTCCTCCCGTGGCTGCCTCCTCGACCGCTGACAGACACCAACTGGCGGCTACCGGATGACGCGCCACCGATCACATCCACGAAGCAAGATCTGTGCATAAGGACGAGAGTGGGGCGTGCGTGGTCAACATTATGTGAATGGTGTGGGTTACACAACCGCCCCTCCACGCCACGCCCTGACGTTGTTTGGACCGCCTTAAACCAGCCACGTGCCTGTTGCCTGACCCTCCCTTCCGTCTCAAGCTTCACCATAAGCTGCCCGGTATCATGAGTCTTGGATTTCTCTCCCTTTCACTAGTCACAATCTCTACACTCTACGCTTATCAATGGCTTCACAATAGAGATACTCGTAGTTCCCTTGTTGTATTGTTGTAGGACAGACCGTTATAATTGTTTAAATGTATATCCTTAGAAGATGGAATGTATGCATCCCTCCGTCAAGAGTCCCCCGTCATACTACCATACATGTGGGTAAGCTACTCCTACTACTACCTCTCCTTCTGATGTTGATGAAGGTCCCTACACACCATGCCCTGCCCTGGCCTGCCCTGCCCGACCCTCACTCCCTCACCATCGCAGGCCACAGTTACCATTCGCATCTGTCCCCTCCACTGCCTGCCACATCTCACCGTAAGTCCCTATATTCTGTTTTGAGCCTCTTTCGACACCACCCGACTCGGGATTCGAACCCAGGATATCTTGATTGTAACCCGCGTTACTAAATCACCTGGCCAGCTTAGTAAGGAAGACATTACAATCACAGAAAATCCAAAAATAAATTATAGCAATGTTATAGGTGGAGATAAAAATTTGTTCTGCCTGAATTAGAAATGCAAAATAACTTCCTATTCTTGGATTGTTGATATAAAACAGGACTCGTAGTAACTAAGCTGACATTGACGTTATATTCACATCACACACTGCATTAAAATCTAGCAATGCACTAACTAAATGTGTCTCATGCTGATATGAACCTCAACTGTTTATTATTATTATTATTATTATTATTATTATTATTATTATTATTATTATAGCACAGTAGCGGCCCAACACAGCATTCAGACAGGTGTGGGGCTGAAAGGGGAGCACATGTGAGGGGGAACTGTGTTACTGGGTTGGGGGGGAGGCAGGCAGGGAACCCCACACGCTCTCTTGGGTAGGGGGAAGCTGGGTATTATGTAAGGGAAAGGAGAGTGCATGTGGCAAAGAGAGAGAGAGAGAGAGAGAGAGAGAGAGAGAGAGAGAGAGAGAGAGAGAGAGAGAGAGAGAGAGAGAGAGAGAGAGAGAGAGAGAGAGAGAGAGAGAGAGAGAGATAGGGGTGGGTGTAGTTAAGTGAGAGGGAAGCTCACCCACAATTTGAAACATTAGTCATTATATCTCAAACGCTTCAAACAACTTTCCGTTCTCGTGGTTATTAGCAAAAGACTCAGCGATCAGCACCAAGGCAACGACCCCAAGACAATAACGTATAACCATGGACGATGATAATAATAATAATAATAATAATAATAATAATAATAATAATAATAATAATAATAATAATAATAATAATAATAATAATAATGATAATAATTCACCAACGATACTGATACATAAATTGATACGTAATAACAGAGATGAAGTTAAGCCTAAATCTTCCTCAATACGTAACCTGGAAAAGGCTCTAAGGCTATAACAAGACCACTTCGTAATAGCAGGAAGACTAAACCACACACACACACACACACACACACACACACACACACACACACACATGGACATACATATTCACATAGAGATCACATCTCAAATAATAAAGATAATAATAAGGGAGAGTTGCAGGTTAGGTTAGGTTGTGTCACTGAACTGTACTAGTGAGATCGCCGCCCGCCCGCCCGCTCTCCACCTCCCCTGCCCGGCCGCGTTAGGTTACCTTCCTGTGGTCATCTTCTAGCCTTCCACACCCTCGTCTTGACCCAGTGAGTGAGGTCTGGATGGCGGGACAGTGTTTCAATGTGGTCTTCCCTTGTCTTCCTCTCCCTCTCCTGCCTTGCATTCCTTCCTACATTTAAGAGAAGGGAATCCCCTCCTCTCTCTCTTTTCAGTGGATTCATTACGCCTAGATTAGTGTAAATAAATGCGTTTTTGTCTGTCTGTCTGTGTTCTTATTGTTTCATGTTCACTTCATCTACTCTTTGTTATTTACATTTATTTCCGATATGACTTTGTATAAATTTAAAGGTTCTAGTTGAAATGCATTTTGGTTATAACTCTTCTACCTGTTTGAAGACCACAAATAGATATTCTTAAACACACACACACACACACACACACATAAGCATCACTAACCATTATTGAATACGCTCACAAGATACTTCAACAAAACAGTGGAGTCATTATCTATGTACACAATCCTGATTATTCTTGTTCTTCTTATTAATCCTGATTGATTGATTGATCCTGATTGATAATAACACCATAACCAGTGGCGTATGGTGGTTTCTGTCACTGGGTGTGCTGAACAGTGATTCTGTCCATAACTAACATATACCTAATTACTGGTGTGTGTGTGTGTGTGTGTGTGTGTGTGTGTGTGTGTGTGTGTGTGTGTGTGTGTGTGTGTGTAATTACAATTTTATAATTATTCATACTGTTAGTTGGAAAATAAAGCAAATTTTGTGTAAATTTAGAATAATTAAATTTATTATGTCCCTCTTTTTTCCATCGCTATGGTAACGCCATCATCAAGATGCAAACACACCGCAACACAATAATAATTACAATATACTCACATGTCAAAGGTCAAGGGAAATGCACGTGCTCCCTCGACACTGGCGTCAATGAAACTGGGTTAACTGAGGTCTGAGTTAGTATAACTTAGCAACTCTACTTACTTCCGTTGTTTCATTGGTAAGAGAATCCATGCCTTAGGTTGCACTCAATCTTTATTTCTGATTGAGTGACTTAATAACACTTGGTTTCATAATAAATACTATATTATAATTCCTGCAAGTATTAATTATGCCCATATAATGAATGGCAAAGACACTTTATACCTTCTAGCCAATATAAAATTTCAGCAGCAAAAACGAACGCAAGCAGTGTGCATTTGTAGCGTCGCACACCAAGCTCCATATTTTCAACAGTCGGCCCTCCCACTCCCCCGTATGCGCTATGCTACATAATGATACAATTGATTATTGGGTATGCAGTGCTTCTACAGAATACCTATAGTGCAAAATATTATAATAGGGCTAAAAAAAATAAAAGAAATATCGTTTCCCACTTACTGCTGATTTTATTTTTAACTATCGTGCATTTCTCTCTCTTGCTGAGGGTGTGCGACGCACACCTAGCACACCCTGAATATACGCCCCTGACCATAACCCAAACAACATTGGACTACACTGTAACACTACAAGGCTTTATAACCTTCACTTACAAGGTGATGGTGTTGAGGGTTGCCACATGGGGCAAAGTTTCCGTGGATTAAAGTTAGGTTAAGTTAGGTTGGGTTAAACATAGAATATAATACATTTAAGTTATGGTATTAAGAGGTTATCACACTGGGTAATGTTTCCGTGGATTAAAGTTAGGTTAGATAAGACATAAAATATATTATGTTTAAGTTACGGTGTTAAGGAGCTAATCACACTGGTTAAAGTTTCCGTGGATTAAAGTTAGGTTGGGTTAAACATAGAATATAATACATCTAAGTTATGGTATCAAGGGGCTAATGACACTGGGTGTCATTTTCCGTGAATGTTCAGTCAGACTACGATTATTATATTGAACACTTCAAGTCATGGAGGGAGGGAAGGAAGGCAGGTGGGACCACATCATTTTCTCATGGCTCTTCTTAAAAAAAAAAAAAAAAAAAAAAAAAAAAAAAAATAATAATAATAATAATAATAATAATAATAAAAAAAAAATAATAATAATAAATAAATAAATAAATAAATAATATAAATTGATAGATAAATGCACAAAATGTAATCCTGAAACCAATTAATTCATATATATTACTTTTTTTTTTATACATTAAAAGGATGCCAGCTAAGGCCAAACAAAAATAGGTTAAAAAAAAATATAAATAAATAAAAAAATCAGCTTGTCCTAAAAGATTATAATATTTCTAAACACTGATAACTTCCCTAATATAATATACAAAATGTAACAACTAATGGCTGAGTGAGTTAATAATGGGAATAAAGTTAAGAGTATAAAGTCTTCTCTTGGAGCCGTCTTAACCTTGCATCACCTGGCTGTGACCTTACCTGGAACAATACTTAACTACATTACTATAACAACTTTACCTTTAATAATATTCTCAAAGACTCACCATTTTTTAAAATTTCATCTATTATTTGAAGTTTCAGGTTTTGTTGCCACACTTTCCTACATCTTGTTTCACTTATTATACATTCATTCACTCTTCAGTTAGTCACCTATAACTGTGATGTTTTTTAATGATGTGTTTATCAAGTCATATTATTCCTATTTCCACATTACCAAAGCTATCAGGTACAATACATACTAGCAATCTTGTATTATTTATCATTATTTCCTTTACTTTCCAGTTTGCTATCCTACTACCAATGTTATATCCATCGCTTTCCCTTCCACCACCCTCTGTAACATCTCCTTACTCTCTGCAAACTGTACTGTGTCATCTGCAAACACCAGAAAATATTGCACACCATCCAACCTCATCTCAACATCCATATCTCTCACTCAAACCTCTTTTTATCTTTCAAATAAAACACTAAATACTATGTAAATACACTTTTATTCATCAACTCATTCACACTCCTTATCACTGTCAGCATCACAATCCTTCATTTGCTCATCTTCCTTGCCTTCAATTTCTGAGAAGAGGTCGTCATGTCCTTCCTCTTGAGGCTGGTAGTCCAAGTAGGAGTGAAGGTGATTTTTAAGCACGACATACAACACAGGATACTCTGTGATCACCTTGTTGGCAAAGTTCACACGTAGACTCCTAAGAGGCTCAAGCTCCTGGAAAGCCATCCCAGACCCGGGTACGTCTACCTTTATCAACACACTCACTCGGCTGTAGGAGGCAGAGTGGTAGAAGGCAAGTTTGTCATTGTTTTCAGGACTGAGTTCGTTCTTAGTTGGGTTCATGTACTTGGCGAGAACGGTGCTGATGGAGGTGTTTTCATCCACACTGCAGTCGATGAAAGTAACGTCTGCTTGGTGAAATATCCACTTGATGTGCCACCTATAAGGAAACGGCACAATTAAATAAGGTATTTCTTTCACTATATAGTAAGAAATTGAAGGTGCACAAAGGTTGGAGATTAGGGAGTGGCTTGTTAGAGTAGTGAAGGCAATGTGTGTAGTTGCTGGCACACAAATAAAGGTGAGGAGGAAGCTTAGCAATACATTTTCTGTAAACGTGAATGTGCATCAGTGGTCCTTGTCATCCCTTTATTGTTTGCTGTCTGAATTGCCTCACCATCTATAGAACAACACAAACACTGAGGCCTAATTCCCTCCAACATTTCTTTATCCACCTGCATATTCTAGTTTCAAATAACAGTTTATCTGCCACTATCTAGTTGTCCTTTTGTCAATGCCTTCCCTTTCATATTATGTATTACATTTATGTACAATTGTTTTCTGTATAAATTACCATAGAAGACTGCCTATATTTCCATGAAAAAAATACCTGTCTTGTGGTGATCTTTTAGACATTGCATTAAGAGAAAATTGTACAGAATTGGTAAATGAAACAATTCCATAAATGCAAGGAGGAGCAAGTATCTACAACAGTTGTCCTGCACAAACTGACACTTGCTGCTGCCAACACTTACGCCACAAAGTCAAAACAACACACAAGCTGAGCACCAAATTAATAACATTATGTATGTTCCCAAGAAAAATTAAATCACAAGCTGAATACACTATAGCAACACTTTGCAATCATAAAAATTAACATAATTCATGCAAATAGATTTTCTTCACCATAAACAGTTCCATTCTCTATCATGAAATAAGCAATATCAGCAAAATTAGAATACTAAATCTATCTATCCATACATCAATAAGTACACATACACACACCCATACACACATACAACTACACTCCTTGCTAATGCTGCAAAGAAAACACATTCTTTATACTCTTTCTTCCTCTGCCTCCCTTTCTATCTCCTCTCTCCATCATATATATATATATATATATATATATATATATATATATATATATATATATATATATATATATATATATATATATATATATATATACGTATATATATATATATATATATATATATATATATATATATATATATATATATATATATATATATATATACGTATATATATATATATATATATATATATATATATATATATATATATATATATATATATATATATATATATATATATATCTGGCTCACCTTATAATTTTATCTTTGAAGTGGTATCGAGTGGTGTTGTGTCTGTGGCTTGAAAAGAAGTTAGGCATGAAGCTAAGTGTGGTGCCTCGCTTGGCTGCTTCATTCTTCAGCTGCTGCAGGTGTGAAGGCAGTGATGAACGGTCTTCAAGGTCTCTCTTTGTACTGCGGTACAGAATGTTCCTCTGGTTGTCCTCAAGCATATTGTCAATTTCCTCAAGAAATCTGTGGACATCAATGAAAATCATTATCTGTACTAAAAGGCAAAACAACTGAAAAGTTTGGCAGAGGTTGGAATTCTAATGATCAAAATCAAGGTTGTACATTCAATATTATTTGGCACGTAAGGCATGCTTTTCCCCCAAAAATATGGGTCTCAAAATTACCCTGCATCCTATACACCAAAAGTAAATGATTTTATACTTCCCGAGGCATATTGTATGTAGTACAGGAAGAACCAGGACCTAGCATGATCAACCTTTAGGCCCGGCACACATTGTAATGCAGTGCAGTACAGGGCAATAAGGAAATAAGGTAGGATTTGTTATATTCCACAGGTGAGTCTGCATAATTGCACACAAAGCATTAAATTTTCAATCAATCATATACATACTATGTTATTGTATAGAAACACAGCCGTCACTTAGCATTTGTGGACTCAATTATTCGCGGCAGGGCTTACCATAATAATTTCAGGTATTTGCGGGTTTCCCTGTGCCACTGTTGGGTTGGTCAGTGTGTTATAAAGGGGCAGCACATATTCACTGATTTTAAACATTCAACGTCAATGAGGCTGAGCAATAGTTAACGTTTTCACTTAGTTTCTTTGTTGGTATATTAGCAACTTTCTAACATTATAAATCACAACCTCATAGAACTGCATCAACATGACTCCTGACCTTAAATCATGATTCCA
>JAXIVD010005459.1:2500-7500 GCA_036785275.1 Cancer borealis
ATATATATATATATATATATATATATATATATATATATATATATATATATATACATAATATATATATATATATATATATATATATATATAATATATATATATATATATATATATATATATATATATATATATATATATATATACAGTAAACCCTCTATATATCGGATATGTATAAGTCGGATATCGGATATATTGGTCTATACAGCCACCGAATTATTTTTATCTAAATCGGACGGCGGCGATATGTGTGGCGAGTATCCGATATGGTTTCCCGCCAAACCAGCCACCCACGCTGATGCACGTTGCTCCTTGGTCAGTTTTAGTGATGGGAATTCCGGCTCTTTTAAGGGAGCCGATTCTTTCGTTTTCGTTCACTCAATAGAGCCGGCTCTTTCGGTTCCCAAATGGCTCTTTCAGCTTTAAAATACACACACACACAATTCCCGTCACTACACCCGAGGTTCCAGAAATTATATTTGATGACAGAGCATATAAGTAACATACATAAATGCAGGTAAGTTTGAAAATACAATAATTAGCAATAGGTTTGGATGCTAAAAAGTGTTTTAGTGATTTTGCGTGTGTACCAGGATAAATCGGATATATCGACTAGGGGTTTCCCTAATTGAACCGATATATAGAGGGTTTACTGTATATATATATATATATATATATATATATATATATATATATATATATATAAATATATATATATATATATATATATATATATATATATATTCATATATATATATATATATTCATATATATATATATTCATATATATATATATATATATATATATATATATATATATATCTTATATATATATATATATGTATATATATATTCATATATATATGTATATATATATTCTTATATATATGTATATATATATTCTTATATATATGTATATATATATTCATATATATATATATATATATATATATATATATATATATATATATATTAATATGTATATATATATATATATATATATATATATATATATATATATATAATATATATATATATATATATATATATATATATATATATGTATATATATATATATATATATATATATATATATATATATATGTATATATATGTATATGTATATATATATATATATATATATATATATATATATATATATATATATATATATATGATATATGTATATATATATATATATATATATATATATATATAAATATATATATATATATACATATATATGTGTATATATATATATATATATATATATATATATATATATATATATATATATATATATATATATATATATATATATATATGTGTATATATATATATATATATATATATATATATATATATATATATATATATATATATGTATATATATATATATATATATATATATATATATATATATATATGTATATATATGTATATATATATATATATATATATATATATATATATATATATATATATATATATATACGGCGAGCATCCGGTATAGTTTCCCGCCAAACCAGCTACCCACGCTGATGCACGTTGCTCCTTGGTCAGTTTTAGTGATGGGAGTTCCGGCTCTTTTCAGGGAGCCGATTCTTTCATTTTCGTTCACTCAATAGAGCCGGCTCTTTCGGCTGCCAAACGGCTCTTTCAGCTTTAAAATACACACATACAATTCCAGTCACTACACCCGAGGTTCCAGAAGTTATATTTGATGACAGAGCATATAAGTAATCTACATAAATACAGGTAAGTTTAAAAATACAATAATTATCAATTAGGTTTGGATGCTAAGAAGTGTTTTAGTGATTTTTGCGTGTGTAGCAGGATAAATCGGATATATCGACAATGGGTTCCCCCTTCCCCAATAGATCCTATATATAGAGGGTTTACTTTATATATATATATATATATATATATATATATATATATATATTCATTTATATATTATATATGTATATATATATATATATATATATATATATATATATATATATATATATATATATATATTATATATATATATATATATATATATTATATATATATATATATATATATATATATATATATATATATATATTTATATATATATATATATATATATATATATATATATATATATATATATATATATATAGATAGATATATGTTTATGTGTGTGTGTCTGCCTTGTCTTTGGCTACTTCGACTTAGTGGGATAATAGCCTGATGTATAGATAGATAAATTATTATTATTATTATTATTATTATCAATATTATTATTATTATTGTTGTTATTAGGTATAATTCTACAAGAATTATACCTCCGTAATTCATAAAAGGCGACAAAATGGATGGAGTGAGGTGCCTAAAGAAAGACAATGGGAAAGGAGAGTAACATCTCCACAAACCCTGAATATGTACTGCTATAGTATGCATGAGGGTAGAAGAGAGATGATAGGAAGAATGTTTGTGGAGGAAAGGTTTGATTTGTTTGCATTAAATGAAAGGGAAAGGTGAATGTGAGTTTGTGTGTAAAAGTTGAAGGATGTTAGGTGTAACCAGAAGGAGATGAACGATATTGAAATACATGTAAATAGTATAATTGGTTCTTAGGTATGGTACATAAGCTTCTTATAACTCCCATTAACCTCCAAGAATACAAAATATTTTGCTAAAAATTCACACATACAAGGTTATGCATACAAGGTTATGCATAATCTGTATGATAATAAACAAGATTGAACACTTTCTGACTATTAATAAAGGTTCAAATATTATTCTACTTACGTTATGAGAGTCTGTGACTGGCTTGAGTAACTTGGCAGTTGTGGGGACTGGTGGCTACTGGTTACTCGCTCTCTCCTCCACCGTTGGCGCACCACAACAACCACCACCAGCACTGCGTGCAACCATTTCTTTCTTTTCTTAAAGTGTATATTTCCTAAGCTTCACCCCCTTGCTATAATCACGCTTCTCTCGTCCACCACGTTTTTCACCACAGTTTTCACCACGATTTCCACCACTACCACTCATAGAACTCATGTTTCTTGTTATTACAGTGTATTTTACTTCCACTAGAACGTTTTCACTAGAACACTGAAAGTAAATATGCTCCACAGCACAACAAAATAGCAATATTGTTGTTGACCCAGCTCCTGCCATGACACAACTGACCCAAACCAACCATTTAACTGGTGCGTTGATCTATGCGCATGCGTGAGATGTTCGTTTGGCACCGCTAGATGGCAGAAGGCAGAAAATTTGAAATAGACGCGAGATGCTAAATTCACGAGTATATTATGCGAGATGACCGTTTTTACTGTATATATACACACACACATATATATATATATATATATATATATCTATATATATATATATATATATATATATATATAATATATATATATATATATATATATATATACAGTGGGAGTCACGGAAACAGGCGTGTTTGGTGCGCCACACGCGAGCTTCTCTTTCATGTACTGAGATACTGTTCTTATGGATACTGTTCCTAGTAGCTGGGGGTTCTTTTCCTTTATTTCATGAGCTGAAAGGGTAGGACAGGTCTTAAGCTCTCTACAGATAATATTTAAAGTTTTATCTGAAACCTTATACGAAGGCCCTGGCTTTTAAATTGTGTGTGAAAGCCACCACTGCATCGCCTTATCCAATGCAGCACACTTCGTTTGGATACACCAATAGCCTCAAGTATTTCCTTTAAACTATGTTTAGCCTTATACAGCGTGTGAATACGGATCAGTGTTTCCTTAGACAAATCAGGGTTACGCCCCATAGCCACCCGAGTGAAATACAACACTAAAAAGTATCGTTCTGATATATGGAAAAAGCACAGAGAGAGAGAGAGCGAGACACATGTCTCCCTTTCATAACTAAATCAATTCTACCCTATCATTTCCCTACATTATGGTAATCCTTGGGCCCGGGAGAGTTGCCAGTTTGTCTCTTTCGAATATTCGCATCACACGAGGTGTGGGAGATATGAAACTGAAATAGCTATGGGAGTAGGCGTGCGCCTGATTCGCGCCTACTTTCATGATACCCACTGTATATAGGAGGATAGGATTCTTAGCCCTCTGCTCCTGCCATGATTGCAAGATCCCAAATCTGCTTACTTACATACATATCTTTTTACTGCTAGCTGAGGATGGGTTATTGCGTTTGTCTTCACCTGATCTGGAATATTAATCCAAGATCTCTCGTTGTGAGTCAAGCACATTAACTGCTACACCACTGGGCTGCTATTCATTTATATACTTGCCTTATATATTACTCTTTAAGAGGAGATTGGCCAAGATAAGGTGATTAATGTTCTGGTAGTCTTTACTCTCCCCTACCCATATGTACCTTGTATGAAAAATAATACTTCCATGTATTTCTTAACATATTCAAAGTGACATGGAAAGGTTATAGGTTTTGTTGGACCATTTCATGTGCAATCTGTACTGAAAATAATTCAGATATTGAAAGTTTAGAATGACTTAACCATTGGCCTTCAGAGTCCCTTATATTTAGGGTTTATTATATATTGAAATTATTCAGGCAGCATATATAATGGTCTTTCCTTCATTCATTGTAGTGTTGAGAGTCCATGTAATACATCTAAAGTGGATTATAATCACAGTACAGCTTAGGTTGTGCATATATTTTACTGCATAAGATAAATCTTTTATTTGCATTTTTATATTAATGATTAATGAGATCCAGAAGTGATGTATAGGTGATTATTTATTGTAAACCACATTAGGCTTAGTACTTCGTAATTGACTGCAAAATGTTATGATTAATTTTTTGTTTGTTTTGTGTTTTATTAAATAGGAATGCATTAAGACATACTTCAAAGCATGAAACGCAAGGCATATATAGTTTACTACCAAGTTAAGCTATGTACAGCTGTGTACTTAACATATTTACTTTTATATTTGTCTATTTATATATATATATATATATATTTTTTTTATTCCTAAGTCCTCTTCATTCAAGCA
>JAXIVD010005459.1:10000-27500 GCA_036785275.1 Cancer borealis
TGAAATTGCACCCATCAGCTGAAAATATACATTTTAAAGTTACAAAATTCTGAGTGTTAATGGAAAACTTTAGACACCTGTGAGTAGTTAATGAATCAAAAGGGATTCATGATAGGTTGTGCAAGCAGGGCCCAGTATAACCTTGCAGTATCACTGCCAAACTAGCTCCCGGTGTTATATGGTGATGATAGAACAGGACCACGGAGGCTGGGGATGCACTCGAGCTTGGACAGTATCAAGGTGGTGGACACATAGCTCACGTGCGGTTGCACAAGTGATACCAGCTGTCTGGGAAGCCTAACCTATAGAAGACCGACTTGACAGGGCAGTTGACGTGTCCTGTTGTTGGGTCGGTGCTAGGGTCAGGAGGCAGGTGACACAGAGGATGTCTCTGGCACAGCTGGGTGGGTGGAACAGTGGTGCAAGGAAGGTAGGGTAGACAAGCCAGTGTGTGAGAATTAGCGCCCATAGTCACCATTCGGTTGGCGTCCTGCCTGTGCACAGCCAGTCAGGTTGAGTCTCATTCAACATCACCACTTTACTGTTGATCTCGGGTTGTTTGTTTTTCTTACATACTTGTTAATTTTCAAGACTGTATGTCTCCGTTCCAAATTTACTGTTCTTAATTTTGTAGAACTTCCACTTCTCACTGAGGTATGGTGTAGAGTAGGTTATAGTATAGGAGGATTGTGAACAGTTTTACCCTGGCTGCTCCTGGGAGGGCCAGGAAACATGCCTTCACCCCATCAATTGGGTTGTGTTCCTGGAAACTGAATCATAAATACTGAAGTATTATTTGAATGGGATAAATAGGGATATATTCCAGACCCGTATGGGAAGTGTTAGGGGAATTATAGATGCACTCTAAAACCCCTAATACTACATCAAATATACATTAATGTACAAAATGCATCAAATAAACATAAATATAAGCATAATAAGATGCCTCAGTGGTGCAGTGGTTAGCATGTCTGACTACAAATCCGCTGGCCCGAGTTCAATCCCGGTCGAAGGCAGACGGCACACAGCTCATCCAGCTGTTCCTCCTTCCAAACAGATTGATAGATAAATGGGTACCTTGGGTAACCTGGGGAAGGTAAACTGTGGGAAGTCAGATGTCATAGTGGCCCTGTGTCCCAGTGTAACGGATTAACTTCCACCACAGGCTCAAAGGCCAATGCGATGGGAGATGAGTGCCTGCAGCTACGTGCATCTGTAGCGTGTGGTCCCACTTTATCTTTATTTAAGACAAAATAAGTGAGTTTCAGCAATTATTATTATTATGCTGAGTCATAAGAACATAAGACTATAAGGAAGCTACAAAAGACCTGAGAGGCCTACACGTGGTAGTTGCATCAAAACCATCCACTCCAAGGCTGGAGAATGATGTGCCTATGTTCCCTCCAAGGCTGGGGAATGATGTGCCTATGTTCCCTCCAAGGCTGGAGAATGATGTGCCTATGTTCCCTCCAAGGCTGGGGGATGATGTGCCTATGTTCCCTCCAAGGCTGGAGAATGATGTGCCTATGTTCCCTCCAAGGCTGGGGGATGATGTGCCTATGTTCCCTCCAAGGCTGGAGAATGATGTGCCTATGTTCCCTCCAAGGCTGGGGGATGATGTGCCTATGTTCCCTCCAAGGCTGGGGGATGATGTGCCTATGTTCCCTCCAAGGCTGGAGGATTATGTGCCTATGTGCCTCCAAGGCTGGAAGATGGTGCTGCAGAGATGCAATGCTCTTCAACTGCTCGGGCTAACAATTGTAGACACAAGTACATGGTGATCATAAATTGAAAAAGGGGTTGTAAAACAGATAAGTTGTGTAGGTGAAATATTGTATATCGTGGTATCAGGAGTAGTGTATTGTATTGCATGGTTTGACATTCAGTTGTATTTTCTTCTGTATATTTTGTGGAAAAATATATCTTTTACTCAGAAACACTTACAACTAGTGTGGCCGTGCCTCTATAGAGGAAAAAAAGTAGACAATATTGTCCAAATAGTTGGCAAATAGAAACTAGGATATCACTGTTCGTTTATTTCCAGCAATTATTAAGTGGAAATCAAATTCTAATTTTGAATAACAACTATGTAAATATGAGTGTTATTATGATAATAACAATGTTAATATTTTCATCATTATTTTTATTTATTATTTATTATTATTATTATTATTACTATTATTATTATCTAGCACGGGGGAGGAGGGGGGACTGCAAGAAGACGGTCAGCGTAGTTTATACAAATCTTAAGAGATGACAAAAATTGATGGAATCATGGGTCTGGGAAGCCCCTTCTCTGTATTTTCTCCAATAAAAAGACAAGACACTGGGGTATGGGAGAGTAAAGTTTTCATGAATTCAAAATGCCTTGGCTTGGCTACGCCTTTTTAATGGGGATATAAGCCAGGTATATAGATCGATAGATTATTATTGTTATTATTGTTAATATTATTATTATTACTTATTATTTATTTTATTTATTCATCATCATAATCATGAATACCACATCACATTACTACTTTGATTAGTTGTTCAACTAGGCAGCCTGAGCAACAACCACCACCATCACTTTAATTATATTGTTATTGATATATTTATTTTTTACTTCTGGCTTGGAATATTATGATTATTATGCTTATGGTGATCTATGTGTATATCAAACAATTGTTTTTAAATAAGTATTTTGTCAGTGATACTTATGACATCAATGTACTAATACTAAGGTTATGGATTTTTTTTCATGTTGACATTTTTTAGATTTTATTAATGATTATTATTATTATTATTATTATTATTATTATTATTATTATTATTATTATTATTATTATTATTTTTATAATAGTGAATTAAGTTTTTTTTTTACAATCAGGACAGGTTAAAAGCAATTAGAAAATATAGTGGGCTAGGGCAGAGACCTATCACATGTAATCTGTTTTGTAATGTTACTGAGGGCTGGAAGGTGTACATGTGTTCCTGTGCTTCCTCAGCTGAGCCAGACCAAGGTATTAACTCACCTGGGTTTACTCAACTGTGTGCGAAGCTGGTTCAATTTTTTTCGCTTATCCTTAATGTGTGTTGAAATTTTTTTTGTGTGGTCATTATTATTATTATATTGTTAGTGTATTATTATTATTATTATTATTATTATTATTATTATTATTATTATTATTATTATATTATGATTAACAATATTATGATTATGATTATTATTATTATAATTGCTATTTTTGGCATTCCACATTTTGTTAGAGCACAAAATTTTCTTCCGTGAATATTACATCCTACTGCCTCGCATTCCCAAGATTTTTCATACTTCTTCCCAGCTGATTGGCATAGAGTGTTGAGCCAAAACTGCTTCCCTTTTTCACATATTATTTCTCTAAAATTTTATAATAAGTCCTTAATTTCTTATTTTATTTTAATAAGCAATATGTATGTTCTTAATCCGTAAAGTATTGCTTTCTGGTAGAAAAAGGGATCCTGCCAGGTTGCATTTTTTTCATGCTTTTTTTATTAGCCCTAAAAAAGTTCAAAAAAATTAGAAATTAATTGGTGTTTGCCTTAATTTCATATGATTACTAGAAGTGTGTGTTCCACGTTGTTCTTATCTTCAGATTATTCTACATTATTTCAAAAGCAAATTGGATAATAGTAGATGTGAAGATGGGACAGTATGAGCATAGCTCTTTCCTTGTATATTACAACTAGGTAAACACACACACGCACACACGCAAACCCCGCAACGCGCGCGCACCCCCCCCCCACCACCACACACGCACACGCACACGCACACGCACACGCACACGCACACGCACACGCGCGCACACACACACACACACACACACACACACACACACACACACACACACACACACACACACACACACACACACACACACACACACACACACACACACACACACACACACACACACACACACACATTATTATTATTACACACACACACACACACACACACACACACACACACACACACACACACACACACACACACACACACACACGGAAAAAAAATTTAGAATGAAAGAAGAATATAAGCTATCAAGTAATGAATATGTAAAGGTAAGAATAGAAGAAGAGATTTGATATGAGAAAGATATAATTAACAAATGTAGATGAGAACCAAAGCTGTTTTATAGATTTACTAATGGAAGAAAAAAAAAAGTATAACTAGATTGAAGGAAAATAAGGAAGTATATGAGGACCCCAAAAACATGAGAGAAGTACTAAATAACAATTTTCTGAGTTTACAACAGAATCTGACTTTAAAAATCCACAAGGTCAAAAGAGAAAAAATTGAGATGTCGGAAATCTGGATAAGTAGAGATGAAATAAAGGCAATTATTAGGAATTGGATGAGAGGAAAGCAATAGGAGCAGATGGGCTATCAAGATACATCTTGAAGGAGTGTAGATAAAAAGTAACAGTCAATTCATGATGTAATTGAGTGTTCTCTGAAAACAGGAAAAGTCCCAATTGAATGGAAAAGAGTTGATATAATGTCTATTTACAAAAATAAAATAAAAAAAGATAAAATCCAGGATAAAAGTAATTAATGTACATTATCGAAAAGGAAAAGGGGAATTGATAAGTGCACAGATTATGACAATATGGCAAAACAAAAAGATAGTTACATATGCCCCACATAAAACAAAAAAATTGACTAAAGAACATGAAAAAATATTAGAAGATAATCTTAAGAGTTTAGATAAGATAATTAAAAGCTGTAAAAGAGTAACTTGAGGGGGATTTTGATTGTAGTGAAGTAAAGTGGGAGACGTTTAAAAGCAGGGCTGAAAATATGTGGGGAAATATATTATTGAGACTAACAATGAATAATACAATGATACAATGAGTAACTGATTAAACATGATATATAGAAGATAAACCACAAAGAATGGATCTATTATTTACCAAAGGAATAAATCTGGAAATAGGTATAAACTATGAGTGCCCATTTGGAAGGAGTGACCATCCGATCCTAGAATTTGAAATTAAGGGAGATAAGGAAGATAAACGGGAAATCATATAAAATGAAAAGAAGAAATTATACAAATTCAAACTACTGCAATGAAAAGTTTTACAATGAAACTGATGGACGTGTAAGGGAAATATGATATCTTCCTGATGATATATGAATAAGGAGTCAAGGAATATGTTCCATTTTATAAAGTAAAAGAAAGTTGAACAAAAGATAGGTCTAATGGAAAGTATGAAAGAGCTAGAAAGAAAACGAATGAAGCACGGTAGAGAATGAAAAAAAATATATTCAGAAAAGAAAAGAACAAACTAGAAAATAATGAATACGTAAGGGTAAGAAAAGAAGATATAGTTGACAAATGCAAGGAAGAACCAAAGCTATTATATAGATTTATTAGAAAATAAAACAAAGAAAGTATGACTAGATTGAATAAGGAACTATATGAGGATCCAAAAACAAATGAATGAAGTACTAGATGAGAATTTTCTAAAAGTGTTTACAACATAATCTTTTGTCCTTGAGGCTTTGAAAAGCCCTCAAGGCCATTCCAGTTGTCAATACATCTGTAGAGAAAGTTGTGTCCTTCAGACATCTTGTCGTCCTAAATATTTTGCCAAGTCTGTGTGTGTGTGTGTGTGTGTGTGTGTGTGTGTGTGTGTGTGTGTGTGTGTGTGTGTGTGTGTGTGTGTGTGTGTGTGTGTGTGTGTGTGTGTGTGTGTGTGTGTGTGTGTGTGTGTGTGTGTGTGTGTGTGTGTGTGTGTGTGTGTGTGTGTGTGTGTGTGTGTGTGTGTGTGTGTGTGTGTGTGTGTGTGTGTGTGTGTGTGTGTGTGTGTGTGTGTGTGTGTGTGTGTGTGTGTGTGTGTGTGTGTGTGTGTGTGTGTGTGTGTGTGTGTGTGTGTGTGTGTGTGTGTGTGTGTGTGTGTGTGTGTGTGTGTGTGTGTGTGTGTGTGTGTGTGTGTGTGTGTGTGTGTGTGTGTGTGTGTGTGTGTGTGTGTGTGTGTGTGTGTGTGTGTGTGTGTGTGTGTGTGTGTGTGTGTGTGTGTGTGTGTGTGTGTGTGTGTGTGTGTGTGTGTGTGTGTGTGTGTGTGTGTGTGTGTGTGTGTGTGTGTGTGTGTGTGTGTGTGTGTGTGTGTGTGTGTGTGTGTGTGTGTGTGTGTGTGTGTGTGTGTGTGTGTGTGTGTGTGTGTGTGTGTGTGTGTGTGTGTGTGTGTGTGTGTGTGTGTGTGTGTGTGTGTGTGTGTGTGTGTGTGTGTGTGTGTGTGTGTGTGTGTGTGTGTGTGTGTGTGTGTGTGTGTGTGTGTGTGTGTGTGTGTGTGTGTGTGTGTGTGTGTGTGTGTGTGTGTGTGTGTGTGTGTGTGTGTGTGTGTGTGTGTGTGTGTGTGTGTGTGTGTGTGTGTGTGTGTGTGTGTGTGTGTGTGTGTGTGTGTGTGTGTGTGTGTGTGTGTGTGTGTGTGTGTGTGTGTGTGTGTGTGTGTGTGTGTGTGTGTGTGTGTGTGTGTGTGTGTGTGTGTGTGTGTGTGTGTGTGTGTGTGTGTGTGTGTGTGTGTGTGTGTGTGTGTGTGTGTGTGTGTGTGTGTGTGTGTGTGTGTGTGTGTGTGTGTGTGTGTGTGTGTGTGTGTGTGTGTGTGTGTGTGTGTGTGTGTGTGTGTGTGTGTGTGTGTGTGTGTGTGTGTGTGTGTGTGTGTGTGTGTGTGTGTGTGTGTGTGTGTGTGTGTGTGTGTGTGTGTGTGTGTGTGTGTGTGTGTGTGTGTGTGTGTGTGTGTGTGTGTGTGTGTGTGTGTGTGTGTGTGTGTGTGTGTGTGTGTGTGTGTGTGTGTGTGTGTGTGTGTGTGTGTGTGTGTGTGTGTGTGTGTGTGTGTGTGTGTGTGTGTGTGTGTGTGTGTGTGTGTGTGTGTGTGTGTGTGTGTGTGTGTGTGTGTGTGTGTGTGTGTGTGTGTGTGTGTGTGTGTGTGTGTGTGTGTGTGTGTGTGTGTGTGTGTGTGTGTGTGTGTGTGTGTGTGTGTGTGTGTGTGTGTGTGTGTGTGTGTGTGTGTGTGTGTGTGTGTGTGTGTGTGTGTGTGTGTGTGTGTGTGTGTGTGTGTGTGTGTGTGTGTGTGTGTGTGTGTGTGTGTGTGTGTGTGTGTGTGTGTGTGTGTGTGTGTGTGTGTGTGTGTGTGTGTGTGTGTGTGTGTGTGTGTGTGTGTGTGTGTGTGTGTGTGTGTGTGTGTGTGTGTGTGTGTGTGTGTGTGTGTGTGTGTGTGTGTGTGTGTGTGTGTGTGTGTGTGTGTGTGTGTGTGTGTGTGTGTGTGTGTGTGTGTGTGTGTGTGTGTGTGTGTGGGGGGGGGGGGGGGGGGGGGGGGGGGGGGGGGGGTACTCTCATAATGTCCCGTCTTTATATCTTACTTTATCCAACATAGCTTTAAAGCTGTGTACACTGGTGGCGTTGTGTGTATGTGTGTGTGTATATTTATCTAGTTGTATTTACCTAGTTGTAACATAAAGAAAAAGAGTTATGCTCGTGCTGTCCCATCTCTATATTATAAGTATCTAACTTTGCCTTCAATTCATGAAGTATTCCCTTTTTCAAACCATTCTATGCCTCTACGCATCGTTGTGGGAAATTATACTTCTTGATATCTCTTCTGTAGATGCCCTTTTTCAGTTTCTTTCTATGTCCTCTTCGTGTCCCTGGTGTCCAAAATTAGTACATTTTTTCTATCTAGTTTTTCTAATCCCTTCATCACTCTGTACGCTACTGTTATCTTTCACTTTCTATTTATCTTTTAAAAAATCATCTCTTAGAATCCCCCCTTTAATCCTCCAATAGTTTATAATTTCCACAACAACTTTTTGTGTGGCAGGTTATCGAAATCTCGTCATTAATCTTCAGCTTGCTTATTTCTCCTTTATTTTTCAGTTTGTCATTTACATATCTGTAAAACAATTTTGGGTTGTCTTTACATTTGTTCACAATTTCTTTCGTAATTTCTTTGTTCCTCTCTGAATCTTGACATACTCACTTCTTTTATCTACATAGTTCATCCAAAGATTGTGTCTTCTATTTCTTCTTCATCTATTCCTTGCTTGTTCTCCCTCCATCCTTGCCAACTCACATCTGTAAATCACTCTTTATTCTCAAGCTTATTCATTCACTTATTTGGCACGTGTTTCCTTATTGCTTCATTATACTTTTCAAGTAAAATTATCCACTTGTCTTCTGTTTTCTCTCCTGTAAAAGATAGTCCAGTCCACTTGTACAAAGTGTCTTTTGAGTTCTGCAAAATTGGTTTTACTGTGATTGTATCTTCCTTCTTTATAATCCTCTCTCGTTGTTTCCTCCAGTCCTCCCTTCAACTTGAATTCAATCAGCACGTGATCACTTTTCCCAAATGGGCTCTTGTATTTTAAGCTTTGTAATATCTCAGATTCCTTAGTGAACACTAAGTCTAGTTGTGATGGTTCACTTCCCCTATATCTTCCATCTTCCTCCACTCGCTGTGTTTAGATATTATCAATTGCCAATTGCAGTAATTTATTCCCCCATGACATTTCGCCTCCCTCAGTCGTCCAGTCCTCCCATGACACCTTTTTACAATTAAAATCTCCCATAAAAGTGTATGTGTGTATTTTTGTTAATCTATTGTAGTATACAGAATTTGAGCTGAGCTCATATTGTGTTGTCTCCATATCTACTTTTTTCCAACTTGTTTTAAATCCATAGATATTCCTCACTTATACCACGTCTGCCTCTAAACCATTGCCTTTAAACCATGTGTTCTATAATTTATTTCATGTCCTTGCTCTTCCATGATCTCTCACCAAGAAGTGCGTGTGTGTGTGTGTGTGTGTGTGTGTGTGTGTGTGTGTGTGTGTGTGTGTGTGTGTGTGTGTGTGTGTGTGTGTGTGTGTGTGTGTGTGTGTGTGTCTGTATACGTGTATACAGTGTATACAGTGCCTGAGCTACACTTGTATAGTCCTGTCTCCATATCTATATTTATCAAGTTTATCTTTCAGTTGTACATTCTTTGCCATTATTACCTCTTTCACATTTAAGTATCTATACTTCTCTTGGGAAAGCTATTCTTTTTTGTATCGTTGAAACAAATTCCATTTCAAAAATTTTCTTGTCCCTTTTCTCATTATTTGAACTTTTCTATCTATTTCCTCAAGGTTTTTCATCAATTTATTTACAGTAATTAAGTCTCCTTTCTCTTTTTTTCTATTAGTGTTGTCAGTTGCATTTCTTTTAATCTTTCCTCATATGTTTGATCTCCCAAATCTGGCACCATCTTAGTTGCTATTCTCTGTATTCTTTCCAATTTCAACACATGCTTTTTCTTGTGAGGATTATATTACTTCTGCTTATTCCAATTTTTGTCTAATCATTGGAGTTATATTTTTTTCTCATCATATTTTTATCTAAGAAGTGAAAAGCAATTCGTATATTTCTTGGCATCCTGAATGTGTCACCAAATATTTGATCAATGTTTCTCTGATTAGTTCTGTGGTAGGGGCTGCTATAATTTTACCACCGTAATCCCTGCGGCTTTTAAAAGGAAAGGGACAAGCGAGGGATCAGGGAAGCCCTTGTTCTGTATACACTCCTATGGAAAGACAAGGTGCAGGGAGGGTGGGGAGAGTAATGTGTCTGTGGTGTGCCTTGTCTTTGCTACCTCCCTTTATGGGGATAACAGCCTGGCATAGAGATAAGTTGTCCTCTATTACTACTCCTAAATCTATCTCTTCATTAAATATTGATATAATATTTCATCCTAACTTATTTGTCCATGTGGGTTTCATTATACTCTATAATTTTCAATGCATGGCATATCTGCATAAGTTTCATTTCCCATGTCTTGCTCCATTCATATATCTTGTTTATATCATTCTGCAGCTCTACTGAATTCTTATCTTCCTTAGTAATTTTGGATCATTTGCAAACTTATGTAAGTGCTAACCCCTTTTATTATGTCATTTACATATACTATAGTGAGGACTCGGGTTACGAGTACCTTGATCTACAAGTGTTTTGGGTGACGAGCACTTTTTTTTAAATTTGGGTGACGAGCAACTGTGTGGGAGAACAAAGCGGATGATTCCTGGACACACACATACACACTTCCACTCTCCAATTTTTTTTTCTTGTCTATTTGACCACCACCACCTCTTCTCTCCTCAAATTTGACCCCTATTCTGCCTAACCATAAGGGTGAGCATGCTCTCGGCTGTTCTCTCCCCTCATCTCCCTCCTTTGTTTTTGTTGGTGGTAGTAGTAGTAGTAGAGAGAGAATTGCTTTAGAATGCATATAATCTAACCCGAAACAAACTTAAAATAGCATAATGCACTCTCATTAGTTTTTAGAAATGTCAGTAAAGGTGGAGGAGGAGAAAGAAGGAGTGAGAGGAGGGAGGAGGAGGTAGATTTTTATATGAATATTTTTGGGTCTGGAATGGATTGAACGAGTTTCCATTATTTCTTATGGTAAAAATTGCTTTGGGTTTTGAGCATTTTAGGTTATGAGTGTCTGTTCAGAGCAAATTATGTACCAGTGTACTAATAAGATTATTGATGCCAAAACTGATCTCTATACTACTTCACTTTTCACTTCCCTCCATACTGATTTTTCATTCTTTACCAATGTTCAAATTTCTCTTCCTTTCTGGTAGTCTTCCATCCAGTTCTTAAGTGTTCCCTTCCGTCCTCCAATGTATTCCAACTTCCACTTAATCTGTGTGTGTGGAATTTTATCATGTGCTTTTTTTAAGTCTGAAATATGCAATCCACCCATTCATCTCATTCTATCACTGGAGTAAAAAACTTAATAAATTGGTTATACATGACCTTTCTGTTCTCAATTCAAATTGTCTATCTGTTGTTACTCCTCTTTCTAAGTAATCAGTCCACTGTTTCGTGATAATATTTTCTCATATCTAATAGACTGGTGTCAATGACACTTTGTTTCCATTTTTGTAAATAAACATTATACCAGCTTTTTTCCTTTCTTTACGGACTTTTGCTGCTTCATAGAACATTCAATTATATGAAAAATTGGCTCAGCCATTTTTTGTCTACTCTCCTGAAAGTGTATTCTGATACCTGATCTGGTGGTCCTATTGCTTTCCTTGCTTCCAATTCCTTCATTTCCTTTATCTCTATCCAGATTTATTGCTTTTCAAATTTAGATACTGTTGAAAACACTTTCTAAAAGATCTGTATCAGTACTTCACTCATTTACTTTGAATCCTGATATACTTACTTATTTTCTTTCAATCTAGTTATATTTTCTTTGTTGTATTATTCAATTAATAAATCTAAAACTGCTTTGGTTCTTCCTTACACTTGTCAACTATATTCTTTACATATAATTTCTCTTCCTCTCTTCTTACCCTTATATATTCATTCCTTGTTAATTTATATTCTTTCATTCTCTAAATAGGTTTTCTTTTCATTTTCTTTCATGCTCCATCTATTTTCTTATTTGCTCTATCACACTTTCTATGAAACCATTCTTTTTTTCATTTTTAATTTATTCTAAAATGGAACATATTCCTTGACTCCATGTTCGTATATCATCAGGAAGAAATCATATTTATCTTGCATGTCCTTTAGTTCCTTAATTTTTGTCCTGTCAGTTTCATTGAAAGATTTTTTCATTGCAGTATAATAGTTTGCGTTTACATAATTCCTCTCTTTCTTTTTATATGATTGTTCCTGCTTTACTTCCATATCTACCTTATCTCAATTACTAGGACAACATGATCACTGCTTCCAAATGGGTACTCAATATTTATATATTTTTCTTTTGTTAAATAATGTCTTATCTTAATAATTTATTTTATGTATATCATATCAGTTACTTATTATATTAGTTTATTATTATTCATTCATAGTCTTAATAATCTACTTCCCAAGTATTTTGACCTCCGCTTTCAAATGACTCCCTCCTTATTTCACTACAATTAATATTTCACTACATTGTTACTATTGTGCTGCTTATAATTATCCTTTCTAAACTCTCCTTTTCCATACTCTACATTTATCATTTTTATCCTACATTTTATCATTATCATCACACATTTTTCTTCCTATATAAATTATAATTGGTATCCTAAATGTTACTTACTCTGGGTGTTCACTTATTAGCAGTTTATTTCAATGAAGAGAGTGTAGGGATTTTCGTGGGTCAGTCCCTGTTATTTGCAGGCACTTTTACGCCATCAGTTTTCTCCTGCATGAAGCAGCATATTGTCTGCTCTCCCTTTTGAGGCATTGAAATTAACTTTGCCATCCTGGGGTTACAGGGTTATTTCTTTATGTATTGTATGGGTCTAGGGGTGTCAAGTTATTCATGGATTTTCCACATCGCGTGGGTCTGTGTCCCCTAACCCCTGCGATTGTTGATGATTGCTTGTATATGCATGAAAGTGGTGCTGATGAGGGGTAGGGCTTGAACAAGCAATGAGGGAGTGCTTGGATAGGGAGACCATTCTCTTGAGGAATGTTTCCGTAGGGAATGAGGTGTCAGAAACTATAGATAGATATAGATGTTATTGGTATTTGGATCCAGCATATTATACCATACATTATGTTAAAATATCATACTAAAAAGCATATTTGACTGATTGCTTGTTGCTTACTGAACAGCTCCATTTTCAAGCAGAAAATTAAACTTGGCAGCCAAATCTTATGAACATTAGTATCTAGCAAGCAAATGATTGCAACATCAACTTTTGGCCAGTGTGATGCCAACTTGAGGATGGTGTGGCTTTAGCAGTAGCAAAAGGCTCTACCTGCAATATAGAGGGTTGGGAGTAGAGAGCATCATATTATCATTGCTATCTTATAGGTATTCAATCTTTTTGAATTCCACCCTGGAATCTGTACTTCCTTCATCTGCTTATAGACTTGAGAATAGTACAGCTGCCAGATGATAGTTGCCTAGCATGTCAGACCATAACAAGGCATAAACAAATTGTTAAAGCAGTTCTTGTTTGGGCTGATGGTTCAGGACTTGCCTTAGGAATATGAATGTGATCCCATCTCCACATGCTGCAGAAAAGCAAATGTGAGACTGACATGTTTCATCCTACACAATACTGGTCATTCAACACTTGCACATTTGAATTTTTATGCATATCAGGAGAAATTGGTATTAATAGGCTTGTCACATAACTGTGAAATCACATTGTGTGAAGCCACATATAACGGGGCTCTGGTGTACATTTTTATCCCTTCTCTCAGATGCAAGTGTCGAAAGTTACTAGGTATTGGATCTTGTTCTTATCTGAACAAAAGGAGGCAGGTGACTTTGTGTGCTAGCCTTTGTAGGCCTTGATGACACATTTCATGAAGAAACAAAAAAAAAGCTAGCAGTAGTTTTGAATGTGCTGTAAAAAATGTGAAAACGGTATATACTGTAATCCAGACAAATGGTATGTTCCTCACTTAGAGCTTCTAGATCAGTATGGAAACACTAAGAGGACGAAACAGGTTTAATTGGATTGAAGATGTCATTAGGACACATTATAGGCACTTAATTACTAACTCATGCCTTGTTTTTAGCAATAGTGTCTTTAACCCATATCATTATGTCTGAACATGCCAAAACCAATCGTCTCTTAGATGTATGTAATATGCTTGTTTATATAGGCACTCATATACACAAATTAATGTTGATAAAGTATTTGTAACATTCTAGGAGAATTAGCTTTCATTCAGTTTTGCATTTAATCTATGTGTTTCTTTGAGAAAAATTGAACTTTGTTCAAAAGGAAAGCACTAATGCTGAAGACTTGTGGCTGATTTATTTATAGAAAAGACGTGTGACATCAATTTTGTGTGTAGCAGATAGTGATGAGAGATGAATGATGATGTGTTGCATTTTTACTACACATTACTGTCCTTCCTAGAAGCCTCCTCACTGTTGCATAAAAATTAACCGTATCTTCTTGCTTTAAAAAAAAAAAAAAAAATTACCACATCTAAAGTTACAGGGAATTAAGTTATATAAGAATGGATGGACAGATGGATTAATTGCATTACAGCTTCAACTTGAGGTCCAGCAACTCAGTGTATACTAAAAAATAAAAGATGTTTCAGATAACTGCATTCACATTAAACAAATCAACATCCACATTAAACAGAATTCTGCATCTCATTTATCTTTGTATCCACGTCTGCATTCACGCCCTCACCTGCGAAAGGATGATATAAAAAGAAAAACATCCATCTAATATTTATAACTTGTTATAAACATTACAGAAACTGTAATCTGAATAGCTATTCTCTAAGGAGGGAGAGAGCCTTTGAGACCCATGGTAATAAAAAATGATCGGGCTCTCATGGAATTTTTTTTAAAGAGATCTTAATGTTAACATGAGGCTGTCCCAAAGGGAAGGCGATATCTTCAATATAAATAAATATATATACATATATATATATATATTATTTTTTTAATATTTTACATTATATCCAGTACTAAGTGGATTATCCATTATAACAAAAAAAACATCTGGCCATATCCCTTCAAAATGTGTCTGGCTATAGTGTGATTTGTAATTTTTAGTGCCAATAACGTGCTTGCGTATTTACATTGTGCAATTTTTTGGAAAATCATAATAACTGATGGAAATTTTTTAGTCACTAAAAATTTTAGATATTGGAATATTTAAACAATAAAAGTTAATTAAAGGGAAAAAACTGTCTTGTTCTTAATTTAGTGCATTTATAGTAAATTATTGTGACAAAGAATGACAATGATTAGACTAGTAATAGTGGAGATATAATGGCATAAAGTTGGAAAAACTACTGTGGAGAAAATGGGCAGTAAAGTTAAGCATAGACTGTGTGCACCACACCATCTATTCCTTTGGTGTTTGAAGGACGTTTAAGGGGTGAGGGTGGCTTCCCACATGGGTACTGTAGTTGTCATGTCTCACCAACTAGCAAAGGATTATAAGATTGCTTTGTTGAAAAAATTAAACAAGTATATAGAGTACACATGTCTCAAACTGACCCTTAAAGTGACCCATGCTCAGGGTGGGGCATTACTTAAATAATGCTCTGCTCTGAGCATGGGTCACTTTAAATGCTTTTCAAATGCTTTAAAATGGGCTTTAGAACGTAGTGGATTTTTTGAGGCGGAAATTTGAGATTCGTACTTTGGGTCGAAAATACTGACTTTTATCTTCTATCCCCCTTAAAGATATTATGGTCTTAGATTGTATGCATATATTTAGAACAAGTACAGTACACTTCAGGTACATTCAGCTCAATTTGACGAAAGTATCCTAATAATTTGGTACACACACATACACAAACTTAGAATGAACTAAAGGAAGAAGTGATAATGGCAAAGAAGTTACGTCAACTGAAAGAAAAAAACAGGACAAATTAGATACCGAGACGGCCACACAAATTTAGCTCGAGCACTGTATACTACAACTAAATAAATACCATTCTCTCTCTCTCTCTCTCTCTCTCTCTCTCTCTCTCTCTCTCTCTCTCTCTCTCTCTCTCTCTCTCTCTCTCTCTCTCTCTCTCTCTCTCTCTCTCTCTCTCTCTCTCTCTCTCTCTCTCTCTCAAAATTTATTGTGTAGGGACAAGTAAAGTTGATACATATGTATAAACAAAATTACCAATATCCTACTTGACATAAATTATATAAATAAGCTCAAAACTAGAAACTAGCAATGTTGCTTGTTGCTGTGACCAACACGAGCAGAATGCACACAAGGTGATTCAGGACAGATATAAAGACAACATCTGCAAGGATGTAAGAGTCTTGCCATCTGCATCCGTAAAATACACGTGTTTGATACCTGCATCTGCACCCGCAGATCTTTGTACTTTGACATCTGCTGCACCATTAACACACATTATTTTAGATCACATTTATTTGTCTGACTTCATAACTTACAGCATTATGATAGGTGTTTTTTCCCCCATTCAGCAAGTGGATAAATGGAAACATACAAGAATAAGAAACATGGGCATAGTACATACATAGATGACACATCTGTTGTACCCTTTTTTATTTATTTATATTTTTTGTTTGTTACTAAAGGCAGGCTACCTTGGCCTTGAATAGCCATTTTTTTGTGTGAAAAACTAACAACACCCTTCTCAACCAACAAGATTACATCTCTTAACACTGGGGCTTGGTTATGCAGCATTATAGGCTGTTTGTTTTCCCTGAAATATAACAGTGAAGTTACTCTTGTTATTTAGAGTATAGAGAAAATTAGAGAAGGTGCATTTGAGGAGAGAATGGCACTACAACTAAGACAGACTGTGCATGCCACCTCAGTTTATTACTGATCAGCTGATGTGATGGCATGGTTACTACACACCATCAATAAATGATTTTCCTTACCATTTAGAAACCTTAAAGGAACAGAGATGTAACAGTGATCAATGACTTTTCAGAACCTCTACTGTGATTAGTCAGAGAAGACAACATGGCCTAATACCAAGCATTCAAGTGGTTCTCACAGTTCAGATGTGGGCAAACATTATATAAGAATAACCAGCAGAAACCTTCAAAAATGTTGAAAAAATTAATCAGGCCACCCACAAGGATCATTGGCAATATATAATGTAATATTATTAGCCCATCACATAGATCATAATTCATGCATGAGAAACTCTATATGAGGGAAATTTTCTACAAAATTCATAATCTGTGCTCTATCAAAAACTGACAACCGTGATTCACTATGTGACAGTGGCTCCTAGAAATGGACAGAAATTATACAAACTTCATTTCCAAGATCATCAATGATAGAATCTAGTTTTCTGGTTATGACCCAGAAGCAAAGCAGTAGTCATCCCATATAAAACTTGTGGAAACCAACTCATATTTCATAATTAGCATGTGATAAATGAAGATTTGCATATTACCTTGTGAGAAATGAAAAATTGCATATTACCATATCATTTGGTATACAGCTTCATGATAATGTTAAGTGCTATCTAGTTGCTCAAATATGCAATATGGCCTTTTAGCGTTCCAAATGGACAGTTCAGAAAATTCTGCTTTATATTGTATGCACACACACACACACACACACACACACACACACACACACACACACACACACACACACACACCACACACACACACACACACACACACACACACACACACACACACACACACACACACACACACACACACACACACACACACACGCACACACACGCACACACACGCACACACACACACACACACACACACACACACACACACACACACACACACACACACACACACACACACACACATACACTGGTTGGTTGGCAAGATGCAAAGAAGAATAGACGCATATTTGTGTCGTGCAATTTTTTGTTCGATATGAAACAATTTGAGGAAGACGAAAACATTTATTAGAAAGTGATTAGTTTACTTTTTATCTTGATTATATGTGTAATGAGTCAAATAATGCTTATTTAAACAGTTATTAGTTTCCCTTAATCTTAATTTAATGTGTAATAAGTTGAATAATGCAACTTATAAT
>JAXIVD010005460.1:0-27500 GCA_036785275.1 Cancer borealis
ACTATTACTACTACATTTTCTAACTACTATATACGGTTATTGCTACTACAAAGAAAAAAAAACTACGTAGGAATGTAATACTTAATTTGGTGAACTGATGCTCGGTGCTTATCAAGTATTTTCTTGAATTATTATATTGTGTTGCTGTTAACTGTTTGTGCTGGTAAAGAATTCCGAATATTCACGATTGTATTAGAATAAAAGTGCTTTACCTCTTTCGATCTCAAAACAATGATAATGATCTTGAAGCCACTGTTACGAGTGGTGCTTTTGAGATCGGTTTTTACAGTCATTTATTGTAATATTGTCAAAGCCACGAAAATGTTTAAATATCTCTATTAAATGTTGCAACCTGCGTTTGGATAAACTAAATAAGTTCAGCTCCTTTAGTTGTTCTTCGCAATCAAAGGATCATTTTATCAACTTTTCTTTGTACTCTCTCCAGCTTATCAATATTCTTTTTTATACTATGGTGATCAGAACTTAATGACGTAAACAAAACTAAAACTAGTAACAACATAAGAAAACAACATCTGAAGCTATCATCATTGTTGTTTTTATCATCATTGTTGTTTTTATCATCAGTTTAGTGTATATGCAACATTTTCCCTTTTCCTTCTCCTCTCCTCCTCCTCTCCTCCTCCTCCTCCTCCTCCTCCTCCTCCTCCTCCTCCTCCTTCCTCCTTCTCTTCCTCCTCCTCTCTCTTCCTCCTCCTCCTCCTCCTCCTCCTCCTCCTCCTCCTCCTCCTCCTCCTCCTCCTCCTCTTCTCCTCCTCCTCCTCCTACTACTACTACTACTACTACTACTACTACTACTACTACTACTATAAAAATACTGCTACTACCACTATTACTACTAGTAGTAGTAGTAGTAGTACTACTACTACTACTACTACTACTACTACTACTACTACTACTACTATTACTACTACTACTACTACTACTACTACTACTACTACTACTACTACTACTGCTAGTAATAATAATATTGATAAGTATTATAATAATGATAATAATAACTAATAATAATAATAATAATACCATTTCACTTCTTTACAGTAGGATGTACGAAGGTTCAGAGAGTGAGGGATGAGTAGCAGGGTTACGTCCCGGTTATAAAATGAACAGTTACAAGCTGCTGTTTGGAGTGTGCAGGACGAATGTAAGGTAATAGTAGGGATGATGATGACATTTCACAAGGGATGATGAGGATTACAGACAGTAACGAGAATGTCAGACAGTGTAACCAGGAGATCATGGCAAAACAAGAAGACTTTGTTAACTATGAAATAATAGTAATAATGATGTTGATAATAATGATAATATTACATACATTACTATTGCTATTATTGTTATAATGTATTATTATTATCATTATTATTATTATTATTGTTATTATTATTATTATTGTTATTATTATTATTACTATTATTTTTTTCATTATTACTATTATTATCATAATTGTAACAATGATAACTACACACAATGTTGGTGTTTCCAAAATGAGACTAAACAATCTCAGAGCGTCACAGGAACTTACGTGAGGTAAGAAAAAAATAGGCCTATGTAGTAGTGTTATAGTATTGTAAATTGCCTGACTGACCTTGGAAGGAAGTTAGGCCTATCTAAAAGAAAGCTATGGATTCACGCGCATGACGAACGTTATTCTTTTGTTATTGTTATTGTTGTTGTTGTTGTTGTGTTGGTGAAGGCTAAGGGTGAGGTGGTCCATCTGGGCAAGCCGTGAAGTCTGTTAAGGATGTTGTTATGACCAAGGATAAATCGGTTCAGAGTAGTTGTGGTGATGACCACAGGAACGATGCTGATGATGAACAAAAATGGCTTAGCTATTGAGAAAAAATATATTCATCCATTAAATAATATAATGTTGATTAATTCCCTTGCATTCATATTGAACACGTTTGAGGCATTTATCAGAATATGTAAGCGGAGGGAAAACACAGGCAGCAGCTGCCCGCTTCAAGGAGAAAAGTAATGAAAAGGTAAAGGGTAGTTATGAAGAAAGCAAGACATCCCTTGAACATGACGTTATGTAAAGGTGGGTGGGTGGGTTGGTGGTTGGGTGGGTGGGCGGGCGGGCGGTAAGTGGTGCTTGGTGGCTGTGCACTGTAGGAACCATATACCATGAGGCCAGTCACTCCACTAGCATCGATTGTCACGCCAGCCGCCGCCCCAAACTAAGGCCGCCATCATCTTGAGGAAGACTGCATGTCAAGGGTGCCAACACACACACCTTGGTGACCAGTGGTGGTGGTGGTGTTACAGTCTCACGCATTGGTCTTGTAACCCAAGGGTGCTTCTTGTGGTGGTGACTTCATTAGTAGAGTTCAAATGAAACGATGTAATACAGGTAAAACAAATTGTAGTAGTAGTAGTAGTAATGTATGGTGGTGGTAGGTGTTACTTTATACAAGGTGAAGGTGGTGATGCTGGAGTGGTTCTTCAAGGTGGTGGTACCAGGTGGTAGTGGTGACTGATAATGGTAGTGGTGAAGATTTATTATAACCACAGGGTTACCACGCTGATCGTCACTCCACCTGATACTGACGTGATGGTGGTGGTGGTGGTGGAGGAGGGTAACGAACGTGTGGCCCCCATCCAAGGCCATTCCTCTATCATGGGTCTCGGCACCTCGCCCTCGGCCTCATCTATATGGCGGAGGCGAGGCTAGAAAACACTCAGAATACAAACTGTCGGTGGTGAGGGAAGGTTATTGTCACATCTGGAATGCGAGGCCGAGGTGGGACGTAACGTAACGAAGTGTTTGGAATATCCAATGTCTTCCATTAAAAGGAAACAAACCATCACGGAGATATTCTCGAGAAACAGTAAGATACGTATTACCTCCTAGAAGCACACCAGTGGATGCATTTACACTGCAAGCTACTATTTTGCGTTCATTGTCGATTTGGAAGGCAGGGTTTTAGGTTTCATGTAAGCAGGAGGTCATTCACCTGCTTTGGATACCTTAGTGCCAGTTGAAAGAGTAACACTTACAACAGTCCAGTCATTCATGGCAGGTATAGAAAAACAAAAAATGCTCTGCTAGAGAAAAGTGAACGATTAAATCACCATTATCAGTCATCAAATTAAGTAAATGTGCTCGACCTGCATGCAGAAGGGACAGGTCTTGATGAAGGCTTGCGGCAAAACTTTAAATGAAGGGATGGACATGAAGAGGTGCCGGGATTGAGCGAAACAGAGGGAGGAGGAAGGATCGGGTTTATATTGCCATGCTAGCCTCGCCTCCCTTCCTCCCCTTCCGGCCGTCGGGAAGCCACCACCGTCGCCTGTCTTGAATGCAGATCATCCCTACCAACAGTGTTTTCGTTAGAGAGGATAGTAATCTGGACAACCTTTATGGCAGCAGCTGAGTTGCGTCACAATATAGCCTTGAATAAAGGCCACAATGCCATCGCTCCGCCGTACTTTACCAATCATTGCCCATCTCCGGAAGACCTTTTTGGTATGTCCGTGACCAAGCAAGCCGTTTGAAGGAATACTAAGAAATCGGTCACCATTGTTACGTGTTTCCAAGGCCTACAGCTTCACGAAGACACCGTAACTGAAACTATTGAATACACGTCGTCAAAGGCCTTTATTGGCAGTTAGTAGAGACCAGTGTGTACGTAGAGGAGGGGAGGACTGCAGTGTGTGGCGTGACGGAGGGGTGCCGTGAGTCAGGCAACAATCTAGTGTGGCGCTCAATACCTCATTTATGACCCGGCAACAGAAAAGCAGTAATTTTGTTTAGCGTGGTGGGTGTGGCACCTATCCCCCCACCTGGTCGATACTTACGCCACCACCCTGCCTCTCCCTGGCCCTCTCCGCCTTCACTCGGGTCTCCCTCACTTCACCCCCATCATGCTGCAGCTTAGCTACCCTCCTTCCACCAACACTACCTGGCTGCACTTTACAATAGTCACCAACTGTACCACCACCACCACCACCACTACCACCACCATCACCACCACCACCACCACCGTCACCATCACTACCACGCTAGTGTTACAGCATAGCCGTCAGTACTACGTGTTACACTTCAATAATCACCCTTCCAATTCCACTACCCTATTACGTACACACCGACAACACATGCATCATGACCACTCTGCTACAGTCTGCCTACAGTCATGCTTCCACCCTCATATCATGATTACCCACTATCTCTCCTCCGCATCTTGCTACATCAGCTCCTCACTATTTCTACTTATTCCAACTCAGCATAACTGTATTTCCTGTTTCATCATAGCCAGCACCATCTTTCCTCTTCCCAGCCACCACCTTGCCCTAGCCTGGTCACTGCCACCCTGCCTCACCAATTGATGCAATACACGCTGCTCCGGCGTGTCTGTGTGGCAGGTAATTACATACCTCAGCATTCGTGCGGGTCTTTGAGGATCCTCACGGTGGGGCGCACTGCTGGGATTACCAGGGAAGGCCTTCCTGCTGAACGTGTGTGCAAATAAAACATTCACAATCTCGCCGCTTGGCTGAGGATTTAAACTTATTTGTCTTTTTGTTGATTTCAGCAAAGATGTAAAATTCAAGAGATGATTAAATGTTTGAATGAAGTACTGAGCGTCAAGTAAAATATTGGTGGTAGGTTAGAATATGTATCAAGAATCAGAGGATGGGAACAGGGTGAAAAGTATTACATCCACGTGGAGTTCAGCCCACCACCACCACCACCACCACCACCACCACCACCACCACTACCACTACCACTACCATCACCACTACTATCACTTTCACTACCACCACTATCACCATCACCACAAATATCACTATCACTACCACTACCACCACCTCCACCACCATCATCACCACTAATATCACTATCACTACCGCTACCGCTACCTACTGTTGAGAGTATTACTAATATCAGCTGACACTACATATGATAGATTACAAAAGTAGCAAGTGAAATCGACTTCTTAGTAAGATATAAGTAAAAAAGAAACTATATATGTAATAATAATGTGTTTATCTAGTTTTTTGTTGTTTGTTGTAAATCATTCCTTTATTGCAGCGGTGTTATGATTGTGAGTAAGAACACCAAACCACGAGACGGTTACGGACGGTCAGGAGAAGAACAGTTGGACGCAGGATACCCTCTTGGCAGGACTGAGGATGTGCCATCAAATCGAAAGCTTCCCGTTACATGCTCGTACATCATCGTTATTTCCAAACGGATGACGCAGGGCAACTAGACTTATATATCAGCCAATTGTATTTACGGCAGGTTACCTCAGCCGCCCTTGTTGAGGGTGCAAATATAGCAGAGGCGAGGCTTGGGCTGCGGAGACGGCGGCGGCAGTTGGCATGGTAACGTTATGAAGGCGGGAGGGGAGTGAGGGAGGGAGGGAGGAAGGTGGAAAGGAAGGGAGGAGTGTGGAGTGGGGGGGAAGGTAGGAAGCCGCGGCATGGAGCTGTGACTGTGAGGCGGGGATTCTGTAGTTATATTTAGGATGTACCCTCTTACTCTTTTTCATCTTTAATGTTGGTAATTTCGTGTGTTTGTTTGTATGGTGTATTCTTAACAATATAAGATTCTATTCGCACGATCTATCAAATAAACTTACAACAATACTGAATCATACGAGATGAGTAATAACATTTTCCTTTGCCTTTTGCTGTGTGTCCACTTTCAGGAAATTGTTTTCTACATTTCACAGGAATATGAGTCGATGCAGTGAGTGATTCTGTTACCGGGAATAAGAAGAGTCCTTCGTTGGCGCAAAGAGCGGGCTGTTTCTTATGTGTGTGGGTTGCTTGTGTTTGGTTGAGCCTGCTCCTATTTCCTCGTTCCTCCACCATCATCCCTTCGCCTCATAACAATTATCCTACGTCCGTCCCCCATCACCCTCATTCTAGTCCTGTTCACCACTTCCTCGCCCTATTTCCATTATTTCCTATTTCATATTTTGCATCACCGTGGCTTATGTCTGTTCATGTTTACAACGTTCCCATGCCCTCCACCACCACACCAAGTCTTCACCTTGGCTCTATATGTCTGCATTACCACACTCCACCACCATCACCACCGCAGGCATCTCGTCGCACCACAGCTTGTAGCATATATCTTACAACAATGAATAAAGAAAAGTGAGTGATAGTTTTCACTGCGGTATGATGTTCCTCACTTCATTGTAAATTAAATTAACGTTTTACATAACTAATATTTTCGTGTAATGATATATGCCATGACTCGCCCGTGCAGAGTTCTGGCCTTGTGGCAAACAAATGTGGTGAACGAGTGCGCCTGGCCATGAGTGTGGTGGAGCCGCGTGGTGGTTCACACGTACGGAGGAATCCGGCCATGAGCACCTGGTGTCCTGCGGGATCACGTGGCTGGATGCGTCTAAACGGAAGGAAGCCACATGTTAAGAGTCTAGGTGGTAATAATGGATTCAGCTTGGAAGCAGTCTGGCTGGAGAGGAAGAAGGGCAGGCCTGGAAGTTGGACGAAGGTGGACAGGAAGAATACTATATTACCTTGCAGGTAGCATTGACTGGATGGCGTTAGAATATAATATTGTGGGGCAGATATGAATGTTACCACGTGGCGGCGATAAGTGATCACTAACTCAGGAACATATCCACACAACACTCAACTCATTATTGGTTTAAGGCGTTACTTTACTGCTAACTGCTATCATCCTTAATGTCTTTCTCTCTCTCTCTCTCTCTCTCTCTCTCTCTCTATATATATATATATATATATATATATATATATATATATATATATATATATATATATATATATATATATATATATATATACACACATATGTATATATATATATATATATATATATATATATATATATATATATATATATATATATATATATATATATATATATGTGTGTGTGTGTGTGTGTGTGTGTGTGTGTGTGTGTGTGTGTGTGTGTTCTTAAGTTACAGTTAGGGTTATTTCCACAGGAAGTGTACCCGTACTTGTGATTCCCAAGAATGTTATATTGAAGCTTATTGTTAGGTGAGTTTGAAAGCAGATTTCAGGAACTCCATTAGCTTGGAGAAGGTGAGGGATGCTGTAACAAGACTGACATTCTCTGGGATCGGCGCTGGGAACAGCTGATGTGCTCGCCCTTGTCCCATCGCCTGCCAAAGAGCTTACTCATCTTTCTCTACTCTCTTTATATCGTGATTCGTGCCCCGGAAATACTAATATATCAAAGTATGACTACATGTGAAGTACATGCAGGTTCTTACTACTCGTAAGTGCTTTGCTGGGAGATGATGTTACTGCAGATGCTAGAATGTGAATGAACAAAGTATTTCCTGCATTCAGTCACAAACTGTTATGAATAAAGCGGGAATTTCAAACACACCAATCAGGAAGAAACGATACTGAGTTGTCTATGGCGAAAATATAATAAGCGGCAACGCCATTTTCAAGTAAGTACGTACTTCTAGTCTACTTTTGTACTGTAGTACAATCAAACGTTTAGTTTTTGATTAATTTGTAAAGTTTGATAGCATACAAGTGTCTTTATACAGCCCTAAAATAAATAGATAATTTAAAACTAGATATCTCCATTGAGCAGTATGCGGCAAGTGGCTGGGCGAATCAGAGGCTGCGGCGGTGAGGGAGGCGGAGCTACGGCGGCTGACAGGACTCACTTATTTTCAGAGTCTCAGTTGGCATTCTCCCACCCGGCTGGGAAGGCATACGTTGAAGGCCCATCGCCCCTGAAACGTGGTGGATGTTGATGTGAATGTGATTGAAGGTGGCGTGAGGTATAGTGTGAGATATACCCTTACTGGTCTACAATGCCAGCCAGTAGTTTGTTTGCAGAAATGGAGCGGCCGACACCGACTCCCAGCTCCACCTCCGCAATGGACGAACAAAGGGCACTGCAGTTAGCCCTTGAACTGTCGCTAATTGGATTAAACAACGAATCCTCGGTGCCCACAAGTGAACCTGAGCACTACGTAGTCCAAGGCATGGATGCTGAGCGGGCTTCCACCAAAAGGTCCCAAAATATGACGGAGTGTGTGGCGGTGCCGTCGTCGGAACACGTGGCCGAGATCGTAGGCAGACAAGGTATGTACAATGATTCTGAACGTGTGTATCAATACCAACCATGTCCTTAACCCCTCCGCTGGGCCATTACCTAGGGGCACGCCGATGTACGAGTCTGCAAAGTTGAGGGCGTGAGGTAGAAGGGGACAGGCTAGGGTCGGGTGGCGGTGTCCCTCCCGTCCTCCCTCCCTCCATGATGTGCAGCGTTGCCGGATGTGCGCTATGTGGGCTATCATTTTCTCTCTCTAGTTGAAGATAATGTGACCATGGTGACTAACGGCGAGTTGTGAAGTGTTGGTGAAGAAAATTTGGGTTATGGGTAAGGCGTGGGGATGCAGGGAAGGCATGAGGACGGGCGTTAGGGCGGGAGGCAGAGCAGTGGTCGCGGACATCAGCTGTGGCCTGCGCGAATTTGAAGTTGACTGGACGTGATTTCTATGTAGGTTTTATTCCATGGAAGTGTGGGTTTGTATAGCTGGTAGGGGATATGTATGGTTCCGTGGTGCTTCTGTGATGAGTGTGATGTAGTGTGGGCACGGGTAGGGGTCTGGGTAAGCAGCGTGGGGTGGGTGGGAGTGGGTTATTGCCATGCACCCTTGCCGCTGACAGGGTAGTGGCGAGACCTTGGCATCGATTTGGTATTTTCGTAAGAGTTTTTTGAAGGCCCCTGCACCAGCGTGTGCGGCATATAGGGAAATTGCCTACACAGCTGATTGATGACTCAGCTTGGCCTGCCATGGGTGTCGTAATGGTAGATGTAGAGGGAACTAGATAGGATGACACGGGATGTTTAATTGTGGTTGGTTTTCACGATTTTTTATATTTCTTACCCTGGTAGAATTAGTTTGACATTTTCTTGACATTTTCTTGATTGCCTCGGAAAGTGTAGTATGCAATTCCTTTTCCTTTGATGTTTTTTTTGAGTGGATATGCCTTGAGGGAGGTGGCCTGGGCGTAACGACCTTGCTGTCACTGCAGAAGGATGAGCCACGCCCAGGGACAGACACTAAAATAACACTCCTGCATTGTTGTCAAAGTATCTAGAGTGAAATAGCAATGGAGTGTTGATGGTGTTGGACATGACCCATATCGCACTGAATTAACTCATCCAGATTACTTAATAGCTGCACGCGTTCTGTTGTTGTTACTTAATTTACTCATCAGGGGTGAGTACGTGACTCATTCTTACAATTTGACCTTATGTGATAATGAATGGGGTGTATCACTGCGTCCGTGCAGCTCCTGTTTAATACAAAGAGGTGTTCCATCCCTTATCATTTCTCTGGTGTCCGCCACCCAGAACAAAGGTGTCTTTTGTTCTGTCGGCCACTGCTAACTCCTGGGATGCCTCGCCTCACAGGCACGTCATCCTCAAGGCAAAACAGGGTTGGTAGGTTGAGTCAGCACCTCACCTTAACGATGCACATTCACTTCTTGTATACATATTTTACATACAACTTCTTTAGTAATTGTCATGCACGTGACGCTAGTTATGGTAATGATTGAACCCCTTGAGTTAGTATTTAATTTATAACATTAGTATGATGCCGACAAGTCGAACAAATTGCGCTCAGATGAATAGCAGTGACTGGCAAGAAACATCAGTGGTCACTTGAGTTGGCTGGGATTCCTTTCGACCTCACACTTGAACGTGGAACAACAGGGTAGCAAAAAGTTGGCGTGGTTTTAGGAAAGGTAACCAGGCAGCGCCTTAGCCCGCCCTACATTCCTTCTCCAAGAGGCTCAACGTAATAAATCAGATATCATGTTGTAGGGCTCCTAATGGCTTGGTTATTGGGATACATTAAAGTGTCAGTGATAGTCCATTTAGGCTTTCAGTGAGAGTGGTGTCTGTTGTTGGATGGTTACGTGATCATCTTAAACTGTGGTGATACTTACCTTCACTTTAATATGATAATAATAATGATTAGCAGAGCCGAGGAGGGGAATATTAGGGGGAGTGTGTCTGGTACCAACACCAACACTTAGGGGAGGAAACGTTGAGCTGTGTTTTAAGTATGTAATTATTAACGTGAAAGAAATGTAAATAAACTCCATTTACCTTTATGCGGTGGTTAGAAAATGTATATAGTAAACTTGACTGTGTAAGTCAATGACAATGAAAGTTTGTCGACGAATCAAATGTAAAAGAGAATGGGTGTAATTTCCTTAGCCATCCATGTCAAGGATTTTACGTCATTCAGTGTTCAATGTTATCGTACAGCTGTCGCAAATGTTAACGCACATAACATTTAAGTACCGACGCAGGGATGAAAGTGAATGGAATGAAGACCAGTTTTGGGATGTAACCGCTGGGGGATGCGTTTTTGTGAGAGACAGTGGAAGCAGCAGCAGCACCAGCATCATCATCATCATCATCATCAGGCTGACTGCTCCAACGCTCGCCCACCATATTTCTATGCATGTATTCAGGTTCGTTCTGAGTTCCGTCATATTGCAGACCGAGTTCCAATACTCCTATATTCCTCCCAAGCTGTGACAATAAGTGTTCAGTTTAGCGTTCGTCTGAGAGGTGATGTTTTTCGATTGTATCATTGTTGTTGGTAAATTGTTATGGGTGCACTGCTAATGAAGTGTTCCAAGGGGTTATTAGTGTCCAGTCTGTCATTGTATTGGTAAATTTGTTTCAACTGATGATGGCGACGACGAGGCGATGTGGCAACGACTATTGCCAGCCGTTTTTTTTTTTATTTTTTTTATTTTTATAGTTTGTGATGTCATGGTCGTCTGTTGTATGTTATCCTTGTGAACACTGGCTGACGTGAGCATGTTGCGCTCTCTCTCTCTCTCTCTCTCTCTCTCTCTCTCTCTCTCTCTCTCTCTCTCTCTCTCTCTCTCTCTCTCTCTCTCTCTCTCTCTCTCTCTCTCTCTCTCTCTCTGGACCTTTGGTATTCTTTTTTTGTTCGCTCTCTTCTCTCAACTCGTGACGCGGATGCTAATGATATACATTCATATTTTTGCTCACCCTCTTATAGTGTGAGCAAAAGTATGGAATAAACATGAACACACACACACACACACACACACACACACACACACACACACACACACACACACACACACCTATCTAAAGGCAGCTGCTCATGGATGGTAAGGTCAACTGATAAAAGCCAGTCACAACGTGTTTTTTCTTTTCTGTCTTTTTCTTCTATATAATTATTAATGAACGGGGTCAGAGGGAAGTTAGGTGATCACACGGAAGCGTAAGTCAATAACTACTGCAATTAAATAGAATAGATGGAATTATATACGTGCATAGTTAAACATGTGTGTGTGAGTGAGTGATAGTGTGTGTGTGTGTGTGTGTGTGTGTGTGTGTGTGTGTGTGATATGCCAGCGTGATGGAGTGTGTGAAGTGGGGTTGGAGTTATGGGTCGTTTGTATGATACGGTTGGCTGCTGTACTTCTGTCAGCGGCTGTACTGCCATTAATGTGGCTATGGCAGAGAGGAGGTAGAGGGAGATGTGGTGCTATTTGAGGAGGCAGCAACAGCATTATTTGGAATCTGTGGCCGGGAAGTGAAGGAAACAAGCAAGCAAGGAAGGAAGGAAGTCATGGGAACCGTAGGAAGTGGATAGTTCTTTCTGTTTGTCTTATTCTTAATTTTATATTATACGTTTATTAAGGTTGTAGCATCATACCTGGACCTTCTCTTTGGCTTGACTGCTGTGCCAATATTTTTAGGTGTTATGGAACTAAGGAAGCAGTGGTTAGCTATACGAAGGGCGGCGGTGTTGCTGGCGGAAACGCGACTTGGCAGAAGCGCGGCGGGGGGGGTCAGGTTACGCGTGAGGGTCTAGTCAGTCTGCTCGACCTGCCTGCCTTGCCTTGCCTTGCCTTGTCCTCATCATTTGTTATTCTTCAACCTTACAGTTTTCTCATTCATTTACCTTTCCTTCTAACTTCCCACTTCTTTTCAACATTAAATGTAACATATATATGATGTGGATCCAGTCGAAGGGATGAATTATGCTATAATACACGCTGGTTTTATCACTAATAACTTTTAAAACTGTTCTAGCTATCTGATGCTAACTCTATGTAATCTTGTACGAGGCCGTGAGTGTTGGGTGAGGCGGGTAAGGCTTGTGTTTGTGGTGTACAAACTGTATATCGTCACCTGAGCTTCGTTATTAGCCTGCCATCACGTAAGGCTGCTCAGCGTGTGTGTGGTGTGGCCCTGGAGGGGAATGCTCGCTAAGTCGCACCTGTGATATGGCAACGTCGCGTCTGGGTGGAGATGGTATTGCCAAGAGCCAGTGGCGGACCTGCTCGGACACCCAGTTTTTTTCATTTTTTATTATCTCTCTCTCTCTCTCTCTCTCTCTCTCTCTCTCTCTCTCTCTCTCTCTCTCTCTCTCTCTCTCTCTCTCTCTCTCTCTCTCTCTCTCTCTCTCTCTCTCTCTCTCTCTCTCTCTCTCTCTCTCTCTCTCTCTCTCTCTCTCTCTCTCTCTCTCTCTGTATTGTTGGTGCTTTTGAAAATAGTGAACCTCACTTATGGAACATTATGCTGCGTTGTTATGTAATGTGCAGGCGTTTCAGTTTATGCGTAAAGGATGCTGCTTCGTTGCCTCGTTATATCTGTTATCTTAGACTTCAGTTCTTCACAGTTTACAGTCAGTCAGTCAGTCATTGCAGTGTTGGTGGTGTTTTTATCAGTGGGTAGTAAGGATTGTAACAATGTTTAACCGTTATCTAATATATTTCCGTGCTAACCAGGGATACGAGATGCAAGACGAGAGACGTGTTGTTGAACATTGAACATTCTGGCAACTGTGTACAATGTCGCAGCTGTCCCCTGCACGTGTTCACTATTTATATATATATAAGACTGGCTGGAGGGAGGGAAAGGGGCTGGATGCCTTTTACTTAATTAATGGTCTTCAGCATTTTATCTGTGCACCCCCCATTTCACTTCTCCCTTAACTAGGTCGTTATTGTAGAGATTGTTATCTACGAGATCAGAGGACTGTGAAAGGAGGTGAGGAGGGGTGGAAGGGGTTGAGGCAGTGGGAAGGGTGCACAAAATTGGTCACCCCACAGGCAAAAACAAGGCAAGAGTTAATTATATTTGCTACCGAAAACCCCTTTGTGATAATGGAAGGTGCTGGGATCAGTGTGTGTGTGTTCGTTGGTTGGTTGTTGATATAATTCTTGGTCACGTATACTTGCAGCTTTACTCTGGCAATTGATAAGTCGTGTGTGTAGGCGAATAGTGAGTCGTAGGTGACCACTTTGGTGTTACTGGGAGGATCTTCTCATTGGAATTTCCTGTGTTGTGAATCCTCCCTCCCTCCCTCCCACCACCTACCCATCCCCGGCCACCCTACAGTCGTGTGCATTGTGGAGGGAGCGGTTTGGTTACGTGGGGCTGAGCTGCGGGTTGCACTGCCTTATTGTTCTTGGCAAATCTGCATAGTGGTGGGGTGAAAAATTAAAATTATAGTTTGCAGTTCTTTTTATATTTGTGTTTGTTTGTATGCATGTGTGTGTGTCTGTATGCGCTCGTGCCGTGATAAAGACACAGGAAGGGTCAAGTTTTGGTGTCGTTTGGCTGTTTCCGCCTTGTTCTGCTCTGCTTACTGCTGCTGCTGCTGCTGCTGCTGCCGCCTCGTATTTGTTGACGGCAGGGCGGCTGGCAACCCCTGGAATTCGTCGTCTTGAGCAGCTCTGGGTGAGAGTATTTTTAACCGTGCCGTGGGTAGTGTGGCGGCCAACACTGTCTCAGGGCTTTGTCGTAGTGGTGGTGGAAGGGGGGGGAGGGGGCGTGGAGTGCTTTAGCCTTGGGAGGTAAGTTGAGGATGTTGACACAGGACACCGCTCGAGGTGAGAGCACACATGAATACGAGAGGCTTGTTGTTGTCTGTTTTGACGTGATTACGAGCACAGTGTAACGGAGCGCGACGCTGCTGCAAGACTGTCATGCGACACCCAACAGCCCTGCTACCTTGGAGATGCCCTTGGCAGTGTGATTTCTTCAGGTGCGCGCCTGGCCACAGCTTGCCACGTGGGAGCCCGTTTTCACTATAAATAGCCAGCCACTAGATAGCCCGAGGCTGTACGGTCTGAAGTCTGAATCACGGAGTGTCACTCGGCGGCCGTATTGACAATGAGCCGTGGTTGGCCGCGCGCCTGCTCACTGCGGAACACAGCAAACAAGGGTTAGGAGGTAAGCCTTCATACACTAATGATGGTCCCGATAGGTCTAACAAGGACGCCAAAACACATGAGTTGGGTTACATGGCAACCCCGTACTATAGGTCACGTCCTGTCAACGTCCTTCCACATTTTGTGTGTGGAGGGGCAGGGTGGCAGGGCCGTGGGAGAGGACTGTTTTGTGGCTCCCAGGATGCAGGTGAGCACCGCCTGTTCCAATCTCGCCTGCAGTCTGTTGTCCTCATAATTGCAAGAAGCGGTGCCCAAGCCCACGTCTAGACTCCCAGCAGACTCCCTTTGACCACCACCTCCCCTCCCTTTCCTTCCTCTTGCTTCCCCCCCCAACTCCCTCCCTCAAACCATGACGGACCGACAGGAACTTCGTCATTGATTATGTGAGGAAGTGATCTGGCGTTCGTTCCAAGTGTCAGTGTGTTTCTTTATACCAATGGTGCGGGGCAAGAGAACGTGTATTTATATGCGAAGATGAAAGTTCACAGTGTGTCAGTGTGCCCTTAGTTTCTTCTTCCTTGAATGTGTGGGCAAGCTTGGTGGGCGGGGATGAGGCTGGTCGATGTTAGGTGGGTGGTGGGCTGTTGGCTCGTGGTGGTAGCTCTGATTGAACGCTTCCGTGCCCCCTTGACGCCCTGGGTTATGGGGGTGTCGGCGTGGCAGGTCCGACACAACATTCAGTGTGGGCGGCCTACGGTTGTCGCAAAACCAAATGTCATACGATTTTGTCCTGTGGTGGGTGGTAACCGCTCGCTTGGTGACGTTGAAAATGTCACCAGGTCGGAGGGTGGGCGGCCGGGGTAGGTTAGGAGACATTTGGAGTTCCGGTGGTAAGTGATGCTTTGTGTCAAGTGTATTTATCGAGTGTAGAGGACAAGCAAGCAGTGTGTGTGTGTGTGTGTGTGTGTGTGTGTGTGTGTGTGTGTGTGTGTGTGTGTGTGTGTGTGTGTGTGTGTGGACAAAGCTGGCATGTTCTTCGTTTAACCTCATATTAGTATCACATATTGCTGCCTCACTAACCTCACGCGTACCTACACCATCGTCCTCACGCACTCACTCACTCATTCACATCCGCCGCCACCACCACCACCCACTCCTCATCCACTTCAAACAGCTGCTCTCCGGCCGTTCCCGTCTTCCTGTGACCGTCCGTCTGCCCACTTGTGACCACGTGGCCGCTAGTCAGACAAAGAAAGGTGACCACGTGGGCGTGGAGTTGTCGGGCAGGAGTCGTCTCCGCCACTTGATTACACCCTAGGGAGTTGTTGGCGGTCGGCGAGGCGGGATGGACCTTGACAACGGTGATAAGGGTGATAGCGTGTGGCGAAAGGGAGGGAAGGAGGCGAGGTGGGGAGGTGAAAGGGACAATGCTTTCACCAGGACCAGCACGAGGAGGAGGAGGACGACTTTCCATTGTCTGTAGTGCACAATGTTATGAACACTTGTCTTGTTTGTACTTAACTGGCTTTGCGGTACTACTTGTTCAGCGGTGTGTGTGTGTGTGTGTGTGTGTGTGTGTGTGTGTGTGTGTGTGTGTGTGTGTGTGTGTGTGTGTGTGTGTAAGGAGCTAATAGGGAACCAATTTTGATGGTAGTTATAAATAATAGTTATTTTATTTCGCACGGAGGCGTAAATGGCATATGAATCAATATTATCACCACATCAATGAGAGAGAGAGAGAGAGAGAGAGAGAGAGAGAGAGAGAGAGAGAGAGAGAGAGAGAGAGAGAGAGAGAGAGAGAGAGAGAGAGAGAGAGAAGCAGTGGGCGTGCATGCGTGTAGCAGCAGCAGCAGCAGCAGCCGGTCGGTTGGGCGGCCTCAAGTAGGCCAAGGTTAACAGACCACTTTTTTTTTTTTTTTTTTTTTTTTTTTTATAACCAGCAGTTTAGTTAGTTGTTACTAACGGGTGGGCGTTATGAAATGACTGTGTGTGTGTGTGTGTTGAAGGGGGCCGTTGAAGGTGTCGTCGTCCTCGCAATCACACACTTTCATCAGTTTTCATTTATGTTTATGTAAATTTAATGATGCTTTCTGATCGGTGGCATTTCCTACTCGTACAAAATTGGAAGTTGTCTCTCCCTCCCTTCCTATTATAATATTTGCGACACTATCTATTTGTCTGTCTATTCACATACCACCACCCTCCCCCCCGGTCCCCCTGAAAGGAAAAAAAGTTGAATAAATTACCATGTGATCGCGGAAGCACTGCAGTAAACTTGTATGCGATTTGTTTGCATATTTATACACCACCGAGAAGAGGGAATGTATGTGTGTATGTGTGTATATTTCCTCAAGTGAAGTGAAGTTTAGCTTAAGGTAGATTATCTTGTTTCACTTAATTAAGGAAAACAGGAACAATCTCAAACGGTCGTTAATGTTTTTCTTTCTTTTCTAGTGATACGAAATTGTTGTCTCAGTAAATACAAAAGAGCGACAATATAATATAAAAATGATATAAATGATACTGTTTAAAACACTATAAAAATGATACAAAGGGAATAACGAACATGAAAACAGTAATTAAGAAGAGTTGTCATCCTAAAATTCCGTACATTAGATGGTATAAAGTAATTGGTTTTAGGTAAGTAATGGGTCACATCATGGAAGTGTGTGTGTGTGTGTGTGTGTGTGGCGTTGTTATCTTGTTGATATTCTTAGTACCACCAAAGGTTATCATGAGTATAGCTTCTTAGCACCGGGCATTCCGAGGCTACAGCTTGCGTCCGTTCTCCTTGTTTTGACGTTGAAAATAAGGGAATAACAACACATTTCAGAGGCTTGGGAGGAAGGGCTGCAAACTACCCTCCTTTGAATCAATGCACATATTTATAAAGTAGATTTGTGTTGTTATTACGTATTAGTGTTGTTAATCGTCGTGTCGTATTTACTTGTTACACACACACACACACACACACACACACACACACACACACACACACACACACACACACACACACCTTTTAGGATGTGGCTGCCAAACAGTAATGAGGTCATGGTAGTAGCTTGGATCGTGTGTGTGTGTGTGTGTTATTGACGTGGTATTGATGCAGTAAATAATTAATAGAACAAATCAACACGTGCCCGGCTGTAGTGTGTCGCTAGAGAGAGAGAGAGAGAGAGAGAGAGAGAGAGAGAGAGAGAGAGAGAGAGAGAGAGAGAGAGAGAGAGAGAGAGAGAGAGAGAGAGAGAGATGGAAACTTATAGCAATCTACCTGTGCTACTGATTGTAACGGTGAAACGCACACACACATACACACCCTATTTTTTTTGTTGGTGTATGGAGCGTGTTACTGAACCTTGTCACCACCACCACCACTCTGAGGGAGAAAGTGTTGTCCTTGCCCCCCTCCCTCCCTCCCATCCTACCCCCTCTGCCTTTCCTTGCTCCTCCTCCTCCTCTCTTCCCTGGTGTGTGTGTGTTTGTTTGTGTGTGTTTTGCAGTTATAACGGCGACCAAGTGTGTGCATCTAAGTGTGTATGTGTGTGTAGTAGGTTGGTGTTTTATGAATATGCATTTTTTTATTTATTTATTGATTTTATTATTTTTTTATGTTTGCTTGCGTGGTAAGAGTCACAGGTATCGAATTGTACGTACGCCCACACATCAAGGTGGTGGTGGTGGTGGTGGTGGTGAAGAGGCGAGGAGTGTATTAAAGGTGGTGTGGTGGTGGTGAAGAGGGGCGAGGAGTGTAGGTGGTGTGGTGTTGAAGGGGGACTAGGAGTGTAGGTGGTGGTGTGGTGGTGATGGTAGAGAAGGTGGTGGGGTGTGATGTGTTCAGTTTTACCGCGGTAGTTATCAGTCTCGCAGCGTGATCGGCCATTGTGATGAAGTGGTGGTGGTGGTGGCGGCGGAGGTTGTATCATAATGGTGTTTGTCCCTTATTATGTAACGTGCATAACATTGTTTTTCGGCGCCTTGGATAAATTACCTAAACATCATTATCATCATCATAATTGAGGCTTCCTAACTAACCTTTTCCTTTCTTCCTTCCGCAGGTGAGAGTGAGTTGAGTTACCTTCCGGCGCGGTGGTGGTGGTGGTAAGTACAGTACCTGCCTTGGCCTCGCCGCTGTGCTGTGGTGTGTGTGGTGAACGCCAACCAGCCTTCCTCCCGTCCTTCCTTCCTTCCTTTCCCCTTAGAAGGTCGTATTGAAATGACTCGAGGCTGAATTCTGGTCTTGTATTCATTCATTCCATTGTTAATTGATATTACTTTTCGTCTAAAGTTGTTGTCGTGTATAAGAAAGTAAGGAGGCTGCAAGACTTGGCTAGTTTGTTGACTTAGACAAGGCAGCTCCTGTGGTGATATTTTGGTGTGAGTTGTGTGTGTTTATCTCAGCGTGACCTCTCCCCTCTCCGTCCTCCCTTCCTTTCTCCGCCTCGCCTCGCCTCGCTTCTCTCACTCACACAGATTGCAGACAGGTGTTCCCAGGAGCATGGTGACTCTTGCTGACTGACTGACTGACTGGCGGGTGTGCTGGTCCTAACGATACCTTACAGTACATAGAAGTTGTGTAGATGGAACGAGAGGTGCTGAGGAAGTGAAAGAGTGAGCTTCCTCTCTCTCTCTCTCTCTCTCTCTCTCTCTCTCTCTCTCTCTCTCTCTCTCTCTCTCTCTCTCTCTCTCTCTCTCTCTCTCTCTCGTCGAGGACAGCAGGTGGAGGGGTGGAGGGCGGGTGTCAGGTGTGTGTGTGTGTGCTGCGGGGCGGGGCTGCAACATGACCCCGGCAGACAGCGGCCACGTCAAGCAACGCCAAGGCTAACCAGGGACTTCTTCACCCCCTAACACACACTCTCTCTCTCTCTCTCTCTCTCTCTCTCTCTCTCTCTCTCTCTCTCTCTCTCTCTCTCTCTCTCTCTCTCTCTCTCTCTCGTGTGTGTGCGTGTGTTTAGGAGAAAGAGAAGGAAGGTGTGTGGTGAGGATGATAGTGACAGTGACAAGCGCCCTTCCCCCCCCCCCCCCCCCTCCGCCCCCCCAAACACCAGCATACAGCCGCTATCAAGAAAGGTGATTAACATTGATTTCTAGCTTCCCCGCCGACTCATCATGTTAGGTTGGGCCGCGGTGGTGCTCTGGCCACACACTCACTCATTCACTGCCTCATCCGGTGTGTGTGTGTGGTGTTAGCTTCCCATCGCCCACATGATCTGCTCTTGCAACTGTACCTTCCTGCCTGTCTCCCTCACCTCATCCCTCCATCCCTCCCTCCCTCCTCCCCTTAGCCTGTGCACCGCCCTCACATCCCTTCGTGTTCCTGCCCCTACACCTCCGTTCACCCCCAAGGGACCACCACCATCACCACGCCGCCCCCAGCCTCACATCCGTCCGTTCTGGGGCTTCACTTGTTAATCTCTCTCTCTCTCTCTCTCTCTCTCTCTCTCTCTCTCTCTCTCTCTCTCTCTCTCGTAAGCTTGTTGGTGTGGCTATCAGAGAGGCGGGCGGGAAGGCACCACCACCATCACCACCTCGATGCTCCTTGACGGTCCTCGCGCCCAGACTCAGACCGAGACCTAAATCCAGACTTTTTCTCCCCAGTGGTTAAAATTCAAGCATCAGGAGATTTGTGGCAACCATGGCGCGTGCTGTCCTTAGGGGGAGAGGGGGCTTAGCGAGTGTTGGGCGGCGTGATCCACCTCCTCCTCCTCCCTTCCACTACCTTCCTCCACCCCTCCACCTTCCCCTCCACTCAACTCAACTCCCGTCCCCGCCTCCCATGTGATTCATTCTCGACTTCGTATCTCTCTCTCTCTCTCTCTCTCTCTCTCTCTCTCTCTCTCTCTCTCTCTCTCTCTCTCTCTCTTTCTCTTTCTCTTTCTCTTTCTCTTTCTCTTATAATGTTCATATGAAGAGCATAAAAATTACGATGAATGAATGTGATGCACTTGACTACTTTTTTCCGATCTCAGTGCACGTAGTAAAATACACACACACACACACACACACACACACACACACACACACACACACACACACACACACACACACACACACACACACACACACAATGGCTGGCTGGTTGGTGTACAGACTGTAGGTCGAACATACCAACTAAGAAGGCGGGAGGACCTTCGACTAACCTTTAAGAATCGCAGACTTTCATGCACTATGTAACGCCCTCCTCCTCCTCCTCCTTCTCCTCCTCCACGCTGGGACCATCTTCATCACCAGCATAACTACTATCACTATCCGGAAACCTATCATCATCATCCTCTTCCTCTTCCTCCTCCACCACCATCCACTCGCTTTCTTTCACTCACTTTTCCCTGTGTCATAAGAACTTACTCATCTCTTCTCCCTTTTAAATCACTCTTCCCCCTTTCTCCACACCCCATCACCCCCTCCCTTTCACCCCCACCACACCCCACCCCTACCAGCCTTCCCATCCCGTCCAGTACTCCCTTCCTCGCGTTCTCCTTCCAGCCTCGCCAGAACCACTCCCTCCCTGCTGGAACCGGCGGTCAGAAGACACAGACAGACAGACATACAAACAGTCAGTCACCCACTCCCCCAGTTCGGCTGCCGCGACATAAAAGGTCACTTCGCTAGGGTCTTAATAATCGATCTTACTGGTGGTGGTGGTGGTGGTGGTGGACCTTTATATGTCTGGATGTGTGTGAATGGTTGTTGTTGTTTGGTATCGTCCTCGTTGTTGTTGTTAGTTTTGGTGATGACGTTGTTGTTGTTGTTGGTGGTGGTGGTGTAAAAGAGGAAAATGAAGGCGAGGAGAGTGAAGTGGGGTTGTGATGGTGGTGGTGGTGGTGGTGAGGGTGAGGGAGGTCTGCGTGAGGTAAACAAAGGGGTTGGGATGGGTAGGAAGGGTAGGGTGGGGTGAGCAGGGATAGGATTTGCTGGGGAGACAGATGGGGTCTGCGTGGGGGGTCAGCGACATCTCACAAGAACGTTCCTCTTCCTCCTCTTCCTCCACCTCTACCTCCTCCTCCTCCTCCTCTACCTCCTCCTCCTCCTCCTCCTCAATCAAACAGCCATGTAAGGACTTATATGTCTGTTGGTGTTTGTATTCCTTTGTAATCCTTTGTAAAAATAACCACCACGACGCCCCTTGGAGGTGGTGGTGGTGGTGGTGGCTTCCCCTGTCCTAGCCCCCCCTGTACATACTCCTTTGTCTCCCTGGTGGTGGTGGTGCGTGATGTTGAAGCCCCGTGACTCACTACTTCCCGCTGCTCTCACCCCAACACACCTGGCCACTCACCCTTCCTCCTCCCTTCCTGAAATCCTTCAACACCCTCTCGCTTCCTCCCGAGTCCTTCCTCCCCACAAATCCTGCACTTCCCTCCCCTCATCCCCCATCCTTCCGGCATGTCCGCCTCATCAACACAGCGGAGCATGGATAAGTGTTGGTTAAGTAAGCTCGGATCACACCGTATCATCCGACACTGGTCAAGGTGTCTGCCCGACCAACCAAGGGACGGGGACGAAGGGCCGCGGGTCAGTGGCTGTGCCCGCCTGTTGCCCTCCCCCTCGTCCTGACCGTGACCCAGGCCGTGAGGTCAGGCGAGGAAGGTGGAAAAACAGGTAAACAGAGCCTGACAGGAAACAGGGACACGGGCCCTAATCTGTGCTCAGGTCACGGCGTCACCAGCACAGCACAGGTCACCCCGCACAGCACGCAGGTCAAGGCGGCATAAGGGTGATTGTGGCGCGTCACCTGCGTGGGTCTTTATGGCGGTGTTCGTGGAGAGTGACCGCCGCTCAGGTCAAGGCTTTAACAGGGTGTAGGGGTAAGCGGCTCCGAGGCGAGGCTTCCACCAGGCCGGCGTCCCTTGAGGCGGCGTGGTGAGCGTCGCAGCGCTCACTCGGCGCCACAACCAGCGCTGTTGTGTATTTATTTTTTATCTCTTATCGACGGACGTCTTGGAATTTTTTCTTGTTTTTTGGGGGGCGATCATGTCATTTAATGTGTATCATGACAGAATAATTTGATTTTATAATGTTTGACTGGACGAATTGCTAGAAAATATAATGTAAACTTGTAAGATGACATTCTGCGTTCACAAAGAGTACACGCCATCTGTCGTCTAATTTTACAAGTCTATCCAACATTCTCGTTAATTTTTCATTACATTCTCACTTACTGCTTCACTCACTACTGTAATACATGTTATACTGATGCACCACACTGTTATGGTAAAGCAATTATTGACTGTAATAACTTCAACTTAGGCACGAGCCCAAGCACCTTACCACCGAGGCGGCCGGCCCCTAGGAGAGTGTAGTGACACCTTTAGACGAGGCGCTGCAGTGGTGAGGCTCGTGCCGGGGTGCTGGCGGGCCTGGCTGGGGTGGGCGGTTCTCTGCAGTGGTGGAGGGCAAGGGAAGGATCGGTCATGTTGAGGGGACGTTTAGGGAATGGTGTTGATGGTGGTGGTGGTGGTGTTGCGGGTCAGGCGGGTAAAATTGTAGCAGGTTTTTGTCAAGGAGGTCGGAGTAGCGGTGACCTGGTGACATTTGGTGTTCTCTCCTTCCCCTCCTTCCTTCCCTCCTTCCCCTCCTCCCATCCCTACCTATACCTCCCGCACCGCCGCAACCTCTCCTTTACTGTACTTTAGAATGTGTGTGTGTGTGTGTGTGTGGAAGGAAGAGGTGTCTAAGGGGATCTTTAGTCTTCACATCACCCTTTTCTTGCACCCTTACTAGCTAGTTTGTGGTCATACCTTCCTGCCTCCTCCTTCTTCTTCTTCTTCCTCCTCCTCCTCCTCCTCCTTCTATCTGCTCCTTTCCTTCTTACACCTCCAGTTGGTCCATTGTTATCTTGCTTTATCCATATTTGTGTTCTTGCTACTCTCTCTCTCTCTCTCTCTCTCTCTCTCTCTCTCTCTCTCTCTCTCTCTCTCTCTCTCTCTCTCTCTCTCTCTCTCTCTCTCTCTCTCTCGTGGTAAAGTTCTGACAGACTGGATGGCATTATTATGGGTGATCGGTGGTGGTGGTGGTGGTGGAGGTTTTAAAAGGTCGTCTTGAAGGGTAGCCAAGACACACAATTAAGGGGCAGGAATTGTTACACACACACACACACACACACACACACACACACACACACACACACACACACACACACACACACACACACACGATGCTGGAAGGGAAACTGTTCTCTTTGACAAGGAATGTTTGATATGTAAATATGTAAAAAAAAAAAGAAAATATATATATATATATATATATATATATATATATATTTTAAGTCAATATCCACAACTTTTATTATTATTATTATTATTATTATTATTATTATTATTATTATTATGATTATGTTGTTGTTGTTGTTGTTGTTGTTGTTGTTATTGACATATGAGGAGGCCACACATACCCTCACTTCCCTGCTCCCCTTCTTGCCTCCCCTCCCCCCCACACAAACTAAACTAAAATCCTTGTGTTAAAGGTGGCCTGAATCTCCTTCCCCCCCCTTCCCCCCTTTTTTCCCCTTTCGTGTTAAGTCGCAGGAAGGAGGAAACAGCGGAAAACAGAAGCGGCTCAGGCACCTACGTGTGTGTGTGTGTGTGTGTGTGTGTGTGTGTGTGTGTGTGTGTGTGTGTGTGTGTGTGTGTGTGTGTGTGTGCGCGTGTGGTCGTGACGTCAGTAGCCTGGTGGGAATCGAACCAACTATAATAATAAATATATATATTGAATTTGTACCACTGCGGTCTGTCTCCTCACTATTATTTCCTATTATCCTTCCTTCTATCCTTCCTTCTATTCTTCCCTCTATTCTTCCTTCTATCCTTCCCTCTATTCTTCCTTCTATCCTTCCCTCTATTCTTCCTTCTATCCTTCCTTCTATCCTTCCTTCTATTCTTCCTTCTATCCTTCCCTCTATTCTTCCCTCTATCCTTCCTTCTATCCTTCCTTCTATTCTTGTGCTATATGTTTAGATTTTCTAGTAAAGAGGTGGTGGTGAGAGGAAGAGGAAGAAGACGGTAGGAATGAGGGCCAAAGAGGCCTCCTCCTCCTCCTCCTCCTCCTCCTCCTCCTCCTCCTCCTCCTCCTCCTCCTCCTCCTCCTCCTCCTCCTCCTCCTCCATTTCTTCCACATCCTCCTTGTGTATATGATTTATATTCCTTGTGTATTTACTACTACTACTACTACGAGAGAGAGAGAGAGAGAGAGAGAGAGAGAGAGAGAGAGAGAGAGAGAGAGAGAGAGAGAGAGAGAGAGAGAGAGAGAGCTGGCTGAGTGCCGCTTTAATGCTCCCTTGTGTCATGTTTTTGTAAGTGTTATCAGGAAACCTTATCTGTTTATCGCTCAATGCTTATCTCCTCTTCCTCCTCCTCCTCCTCCTCCTCCTCCTCCTCCTTTCTATACTACATGATATCACTTATTTTCCTGCCAGCTTGGGCTGGAGGGATGGGTGGGAAGGGAGGAGCCTTCCACTGAACTATCCTTTCTCTTAATTCAAGTAGTTAGTGTAGAGTAGTTATATCAAACAGCCTTCGCAAGGACCCTAGGGTTTGTTGCTGTTTGTGTTCCCTTGTATTCCTCCTCCTCCTCCTCCTGAAGAGTATGTAACCAGGTCACCGTATTTATTATTATTATTATCATTATTATTGTTATTATTATTATTAGTAGTAGTAATAGTAGTGTTATTTACTTAACCTGAACGATGGTGGTGGTGATGGTGATGGTGATGGTGTGGCAGAAGTGGATGTACTTACATAGATTAGAGTAATTAAAAAAAAAAGGTGAAATAAATAATTAGTTAAATGACCAAGTTGGGAAGAGAAAATGTGTATAAATTTGCCAATGATAATTAGTTTCAAAGGGAGGGGGAGGGGGGAGGGGCGTCCAAGATTGAGATGGAGTTGAGAGAGAATTTCCTTGGACACTTCTTTCACTCACTTTCTCACACACACACACACACACACACACACACACACACACACACACACACACACACACACACACACACACACACACACACACACACACACTTTGTTCTAGTTTTCTTTTCAATTTTTGTCACCTGATCTTGTTAATATATTTCTGTTACTACATAATACTAATGATAATAATATTGTCATTATCGAATTTGATCCTGTACTTATTATTATTATTATTATTATTATTATTATTATTATTATTATTATTATTATTATTATTGTTGTTTTAGTGCAACTTGACCTGTCTATTATTTTCACCTTCACGTTACGTTACGTCTAACCTTCTCCTGTCATACGGTTACGCCGTTTCCGTCACAATTACTTGAGGGAATTCCGAGAAGGCAAGAAAAACATCTGTTCCTATATATCACACATACCACACATCACCTAACCTAACCTAACCATCTATTCCTACCAACAGTCAAGGAGCGCACCTAATGTAACCTATGTGGTGGTGGGTGTATTATGAAAGCACTGAAACAAACACACACACACACACACACACACACACACACACACACACACACACACACACATTCTTATCACGACTTAGAGAAGCCTAATGATGATTTGCTCAAGGGAATTTTATTTTTCTATATTGTTTAAGGAATACAATTATTAGTTAAAAAAATTTTTGTATGTATGTATATTGTATGTATGTACGTTTTATTGTATTGAACGTGTAGTATACACGTACATGCTTACATACTTACAATGCACATCAGATACGGGGAGAGAGACCATTAAAAAAAAAAAACTTTTGGTGACAAATTATAATGTATGTTACTAATAGAATTAATTCATGTTCTGAGTCTGAACATTTAACTACACTAACAAGGTCTGTCTGTGTGTGTGTGTGTGTGTGTGTGTGTGTGTGTGTGTGTGTGTGTGTGTGTGTGTGTGTGTGTGTGTGTGTCAGTCATTAGTTAATTAGTGGCGCAGGTAATCGAACGCCATTATAACGTTACCTTGGAGTGGCACGTGAGGGTTGTGTTGTGTTGTGTTGTGCACTTGGCTGTACTGTGTAGTGAGCGGCAGCGTTGGTAATCCTGCAGCGGGACGTTAAGGCGATTATGTATTGTATTTGACCTGTACTGTAAGCCTTGAGGGTTGGCTGGGAATATAATGTGAGGAATTGGACACTAGAAGGTTGGGATTGTTGGCGTGACGTCACTTGCCATACTTTGTTAATAGGCCTACGGAGGTGTGCAGTGTTATATGATTGGTGAAGGGAAGGTGTGAGTACATTGGACGTGGTTGTTATAACATTAGATTGTTACATTATAACATTACTACCCAGTACAACCTTGTCCTTAGTGATGGGCATCCAGAGCATCACCCTCACCCTCGCCAGCCTAGTGGCCCCGCCTGTGCCGGGCCGCGCGGCGCCGCTCAACAGGAAAACATTGAGGCGCTGGTGCATGGCGGTGCCTTTGGCCGCGACAACAATTAGTGAGAGAAGGAAAAAATACCGGATGTACGACGCAGTGGCAACGGCCGACTGATATTGTAGCGGACTGACATCCGGCCGGCGCCGGGCTCCTCTGGCCACTGGACCAGCCGCGGCTTCAGGAAGTTGTCTTTTGGTGTGGGGGCGGGCCAGGCCCATGGGCGTGGCGGGTCCTCACAGGGGCGCCTCGTAACGTAACACTCGAACACAGCCGGGAGGGTGTTGGATTCACTGCTAAGACAAGCCTGACACACGTGTTGGGGGACACCGGCGGCAGCGTGTGCTTAGCGGCGCCGGTGTAGACAGATGGCGGTGTGTTGCATAAGTACGTAATGGTGGTTGTGTGCCTCTGTGAGTGCACCGTGGTAGTGGTGGTGGTACCTTCGCCCTCCCTGGTCAAGGAGTAACAGTAACACGTGGGCTGGACGCGGGCACGTAGCACCGAGGGCAAGAGTTGGACACAGTCACACTTACGGCAAAACTGGTGAAGGTTGTGTTGATGTTATTGGCCCAAAAGTCACTGACAACCACTCGTTATCTTATCAGTGTATTTTAGTTGACAATAATGATTGAGGTTATGGTGAAGGCATCGTGCCTCGCGCTAACGGTGCCCAGTAATGGCGAGATTAATGACTACAGCCTGAGGTCATGGCAGGCAGGCAGGCAGCCCTTGCACTGTTTTGATCCTTGAGTTGACATACATACTCACCTTCTTTTCCTTGGCTTCCTTTGCTGTGGCCGTGAACTGTTAACACCCGCACGGGGCAGCGGGTGGGGGGTTAGGGGGACAGCGGGGAGGTGTTGGGTAGCGTGCAGGAGTGGGGGGGATCATAGCGAGGCGTGCCTGCTGGAAGAAATGGTGGCTCTCTCTCTCTCTCTCTCTCTCTCTCTCTCTC
>JAXIVD010005461.1:15000-25000 GCA_036785275.1 Cancer borealis
TTACCCGGATTAGACCTTTGTGCCCGCCGCCCTTCAAACCCTCATCGTTCAGCGCCACACTAGCGTCATCAACACACTCCGCTAACTCAAACACACACATCCTTACCTACACACTCATAATAACAGTAAGATCCTCCTATGTAAACCAGGTGTTTTATTATTATTTTCATTTTTTATTATATTTTTTAGAACGTGTAAATCCTCTTGTATTTCCTTTCCATCCCTCCCTCCCCCTGGTTGGTGGGTGTGTGAAAAGCTAATGTTTGCGTTTTGGACAGAATTCCATTTGAGGCGCAGTGAATCATGAAGCACGGCACTTAGGGCGTCGAGAGGGGGACACAAACCATTTGAGGCGGCACAAATAGCACCAGCGACATGATTTACATCTCCCATACCACGCTCCAGTGTCCCCCTCTTGTGCCGCGCGATCAGATGGCCTTTGGAACCTCACTCAATGGTGGACTCAGAGCCTCAGAGGGTGTTGGCGGAATGGCAGGTTAGCCGATGTATAGTGTTAAGGGATAATTATTGTAAATAGGGATTACTAACCTATTACCAAAGGGACAGACTGCATGGTGAAGGTGAAGAAATCAGACCATCGATCACACTTCCTTCTTTGCGAAACGGTCGTGGTCTAGTGTAGCAGATGGTCTGATTCTGGGCTACTGTTTAGGATGAGTATTGCTGGTCATCCTTCCTCCTTACTGAGCTTGTAAACATCTAGCAAGTTTTCTATTTCTTAATTTCACCAAAGAATTACTCTACATTTATCTTCCATTTTATAATTTGGTTGGTGACATATACATAGAAGTTTTAATCTTGGGTTTTGATTTTGGGTGACATTCAAAATACGCTAATTTTAATGTCTAGTGAGTGTATCCATCTAAAAAGAAGAGTCTAGTTATTGCTTGTGTTTTATGTATCCGATGTACATTTCAGACATTAATTGTTTCATTTAAATATCATACTTGACTTCACAATCTTTCGTAGTTGATTGATTACATGACATGTATGTAAATTCAGAATACATTTCCTGCACATACTGTCACGTAATGTACACGCTGGGTAAAATGAAATCCAGAACACGTACATAGACTGCCTGTATTTATTATTGTACATATCTATGACCCGATCATTTATAAACTCGAGACATGGTAGTGCAAGAGATTGCTTTCATAATATATGTATGAAAATTTATAAAACTCATTCTACAAGGCAGTTCTTGGTGGTGGCAGTAAAAAAAATTTTCATAAAAAAAAAGAGAAAAAGGAAAAGGGACTTACTCTACATATAGTATCTACTTATTGTAAGGAAACCCATCTTTAAGGTTGTTGTTGTTGTTCTGGTTTCCATACCCTGAAGTGTTAATATCTTTAATGCTGCTGATGGAAATTGTTAACATTTATTTATCAACTAAATGTACATATAATCCTATCGTGGACATGCAAGTGTCAAGTAACAATCTTATAGTCTTACAACCAACCTTATCAGCACATTATCCTACAAATCCATCAAACATTTTCATTGTATTATGTTAAACTAACAAACCTTAATCTAATGAGTCTAATTAAAGTTATTGTAACTTAAACGTTGTCTTGGTTATGAGGCTCTAAAACAATGTTCACAGCCTACTCCATCAATGTAAAGACCTCAGTCTGCAGCCACAGAACATGTTTTTACTTAACTTGGATTTTTCTTCCAATGATAAGTTAAACTGGAAAATTTAAAGATTACATAACCTCAATTGGTCATCACAAAAAACTTTCAAAACAAAAGAATGATGGCTCCTAAAACCCTGAACGCAGGAATCTTTATAGAGATGAAGGTAATATACTTAAAAGGCTGTGGTATAACACTGGCTTTCTACATTTTAGTCATTTACATCATTTAGAAGCAGAATGGCCTCTTTATTCATTGATTTCTTTATTCATTGATTTCCAAATCTTGTTTATATTGCAAGTTTCATACTAATTATTTTCAAAACACTTTGCATTTGTGGGAAATAGCAAGGATGTATAAAATATTGCAATGGGACATTACATGCTATGTCACAGAATAGCGTTAATTTTATTCAATAACAATCTATTATTCGTAATATGCTCTCACTAGAAGAACTTCCATTACTGTAATTACTTGTTTATCAGTCTGTGGTAAATGATGATGACATTTGAAGGGATAAAGAATAATCAAAGTGGTTATTTCACCATGTATAGCATGAGTGTAAGGGCTTGGAGGCAATTCATGGGTTGTCATTGACTCTCAAAGTTCAAGCTTGTTGAATTAGGTCAATGTTTAAAACCTTAAAAATGATTAATCCAATTTGAAATGTAATTGCCCCTTTACCCAAAGCTACCAGCACATAAATGGTAGCACCAGGTGCTATGGAAACTCACCTAAGGTTAACCTTGAAAAAATGTTTTGCCTAAATGATAATGACGGGCGCTCACACACATACATACATACATACATACACACACACACACACACACACACACACACACACACACACACACACACTAGTTAAAGAAATAAAAGTAAAAAGTCCATGGAATCACCTGTAGATATAATGAACACCAAGTGGATCAATTGTGAACACATTAACGTTATTTGTTACCAGTATGAACAGATAATGACCTTAATTAAATAATAAAATATGACCTAAAACAAATATTGAAATAAAAGAGTAAAACTTAGGAGTTACACATGAGTATTGTAATGGCTGTAACCTTTCTATGCTATATCTTTTCAACGGAATTCACATGTATATTCCATTACAACACTTATTACTGAACTCAGGCATTGCTAATTGAGGTTCTGCGCTACTAAAATGTCCAACATACTTCATCACTGTGGCTGTGTAAGATTTTTGACGAGTCCAGTAGGAAGTCCCTATAATCACATTATTCCTCACCACCACTCATTTAGGACAAACATCAACTTGATATACAGAAATTCATTCTTCTGGAGTGATACTTTGGGTGAGAAATATGTTAACCATTTAACATCTCAGTAACCTCACAAATGTAAATGTCTTAAATGACAGCCATCAGTTCCCGTAATGAAATACTCTGCGGTCCACACAGACAGCCATTCTTTATAAAATATGGCTTTTGCGTGCCACTAGTTTTGAATGTTTGTTACAAATTACCAAGGTTCTGTCACTGGTCATGCTGTAAGGCAGTCTCTGTGACCTCATCAGTGAGCTGCCATAGAGCCCAGGCCGAGCTCTTTTCAAGAAAATACAATAAAACATGGTGATAAGGAAAGGACACTGATGACTGTGAAAACAATGGAACCAGCTTAGTTTCTTTTTAATCCTCAAGCTTCATTTATAAACAATGTATCATAAGTAAATAATTAAAATTTCACAACCGTGTTCAAAGTTGAGACTTCTTTATATATATATATATATATATATATATATATATATATATATATATATATATATATATATATATATATATATATATATATAAATACTTAACATATAGCCGTTGTTTAAGGGTTGTTAAATAATAAAAATCTAGTACAATGATTCACACCTCAGCAAATGGCTCAACATTATCTCAATTCAGTAGCTTAGTGTTAATCCAAGCCTCAAGGTCCAAGGCATCACTAATGAGCTTGTGCACACTTATCAACCGTATTGCTACTATCTATCAACGTGGCATCCAATCACACCACCAAGTGAAATATGTTGTGTGTGAAAAGGAACACGTTTATGAAGATTTAATATCAGGTGTGTGGATAATATATATAAATATATATATATATATATATATATATATATATATATATATATATATATATATATATATATATATATATATATATAATATATAATATATATATATATATATATATAATATATAATATATATATATATATATATATATATATATATATATATATATATATATATATATATATATATATATATATATATATATATATATATATATATCCAGTATTAGTTATTTACATATTCACTAAAGTTTCAAGAAAGCATAGTGTTAAGAAAAGTTGCAAGTTATTAAAAATAAGATACTGGTCCACTGCATTACACAAGATAAGGTGACACAACTATCATTATTGTAGTATCAATGAACATTAGTTTTTTAAATGATAGGTTACACCAAAATAATTTGTCAGCAGATTTAACTTCAAAAAATTTCACTTACAATATTAGTTTGATCGATAATGTAAAACTATTCTTCCTCACTCTCGCAACTATTTGTGTGTCAGTTTATGTCTGTTAAGATCACTATTTCTGTGGAATGGTTTATCACATTCCTCGCATACAAATGGCTTTATACCAGCATGAATCAGCATATGTCTTGTAAGGTGACTGTTCCTAGTAAAAACTTTGTTACACACCTCACACTTGAACTGTTTCACATTTGAATGTGTGATGATTTGTCTAGAGTTGTTATTTCCAAGAAACAGTCTCCCGAAATCCTTACAAGTGAACTGTTTTGTATCTAGGTGCACTCTCATGTGTCTGGTGAGGTGACTATTTCTATTAAACATCTTTCCACATTCCTCACACTTGTAGTTCTTTATACCAGTGTGAGTGAACATGTGTCTAGTAAGGTCACCTTTTCTATTAAATAGTTTACCACATTGTAAACATTCAAATTTTTTCTCTCCCGTGTGGATGAGTTTATGTCGAGTGAGGTGACTGTTTCTGGTGAAGCATTTTCCACACTCATCACATTTGGAAGTCTTGAACATTTTTGTTTGTTTATCTTTCAAATTTTGCTAGTATTACAAGGCTTATATATAAGTTTGTATTTCAGATACAGATACAGCTTTGAGTGTCACAACCGTGCATTATAACCTTATCATACTACTACTATTTTCTCCAACTAAATATTTTGTAAGCAGCCAAAGGTACTGATTAGTCAATTTATATATATCCTTGACAAAAAATTTTCCTTAATATACATTTTAACAGATTTGTTAATGTTGAAAGTTAATTCAGTAAGTGTATGACATGAAATAATCAAAATGTTATTAATATATCAAAGTAAATATTACTATCTGCATACACTAGTTATAAAACATATATGATTCGTAATCAGAATGATGGGAATGCTTTCTCATTGATAATTATGACTTCAGACAACTAGGCTTTAAGTTTTCTCAGGAATTGGAGATTTTTGCCACTCTTAATGACACATTACTGCACATCACCTTTTTTTTCAAGCATAACATCAATACTTATTAATTAATTTATAAACCAAGTATTGATGAAAATAGTCCTGTTATGCTTATTTTAAATGATCTTTGCCTTGATCTTGGCTTTCATCAACTAAATCAATTTCACGTGAAGACACTTGACGATAGGATGAAAATCATCAGCGTTCTTGAAGGGGTTGGTTTTGATGCCAAATGAGACTTCTGTACCTGAAACAAAATTGTATCATGAACAATTCTAAGTGTATGTGAGTGAAACTGAGGGTCCTAGGAGGAGGGGAAGGCCAGTTGTATGATGGAAGGATAAGATAAAGGAGTACATGCATGAAAGAGTTACTAATAGAGGGGGAGGGTTTGAACAAGCAAGGAGGGAGTGTATGGATGGGAAGAGGTGGAGGTGGAGGCTCTTCTGCAGTGGTCATCCCCTTGCGAAATGTTTCCAGAGGGAACGAAGCATCAGAAAAAAGATAGATAAATATTTCAAGTTTAAGTTTGCAAAGGAGGAGGTACACATGAAATTTCTTGTACCCCTAAAAATTTTGTTGTAGGTTTCAGAGACTAAGTTGGGTATTTTAGTGTCCTTCAGGTTCCATAATATGGGCTCAAAATACAAGTACAAATTTGGTTATTCATTCACAAGGATGCATTTCCTTCCTTCATAATAATACTGAAGTGCCACATTCACAGTAGAACAACATAAAAACTAACCAAGTGGTAGACGGGAGACTGGATTCATGTGTGGTATCTGGTAACTGTAACCAGGAAGGGCTGAGACAACCTGCCGAGCCTAAGGTAGACTTCTTCCATTGGTCACGATGCTGCAAAATATATATAATACAAATTTACTATTTTGGTTTAATTCAGCAAAGCAGTACAAAACAACTTCAGAATAAATTATCATAGTTTAACTGACATAATTTATGTATTACTTTGTTTGAAATAGCTTATACATTTAATCAAAGTAGTACAAAAGTTAGCAGAAAGTTTGATTGCAAAGCCTCATCATGGCCATGCATTGGTTTCCTAACAGTCAACTGTTTCTGCTCCAACAGCCTTTTGTTTAGAATGTGACGTTAGCATTGAGATTCACTACTCTATAATTACTGTCACTGGATGTCATCCCAGCCCAGCAATTCTTGCCTGCCAGCATTAGTCATTAGGAAAAACTACCTCGTGTGAAACTGCCAAAAGGCTTGTACACACAATTTGTGTGTGTGCACTGCTGCTACACACTTCACATGTCTCGTGAACTATGTAGCAACAGCATCTGACAATGTTGGTTTTTGTGTGCCTCACAACACCCTATCGCCTCATAAAGCGCAGCCATATTGGAGCACAACGCGTTTCCTTGAAAACAACTGGACATGCCTCCTGGGGCTCATTATCAAGAAAAAATATGCTTTTTGCAGGGTCAGGATCCTTAAGATTTAAAGAATGGTGATCTCAAGAGTGATATCAAACTACCAACAATTGAGTTTGGTGATATTTATAACTTTTTAGTTATACTTACTAACAAGTTTTTACACCGGTAAACAAACAAAAGGGTACAAAGGCCTCAAATCATATAACTATTTCACCAATGGCTTTGTCACCGAAGTGAAACTAAAAAGTATGGAAACAGAATTCTAATATTGACTAGGGTAAGTTGATCATCAATTTAGTATGTGAACAAGACATTTTTCTTTGCATTGGACAAGGGTTCAGTCAAAGTGAGTTCAGAGCTCTTTCTTTTCCATTGATCATATTTATTTCTTTGGTTGTATAGGAAACATGCATTTAATGTATTTTCAGATATTTTCAGCTCAGGTTCCTGTATAAGTAATACTTGTAGCTCGGGTTTAATATTTGTTTTTACCTGCAGGTCGACCATTCGCAATGATTAAGACACAGCTCCAAGGCCAAGGGTTACTGTACAGGAGGATGGCACTGTACTAACTGCACGTTGCAACTGCATGGCTGGGTAGGTAATCATTAAGCTTGTGAACATTTACCAAGGACATTCATATATATTAAAATGATGTGCATATTTCATACCCAAGCTAGACATGCATGCACATTTTTTTGTGAACAGTGGCATGTGTTTTGTTACATTTTAAAGTGTATTCTCTAGCTGATTAACATTTGTACACATAATTATGAGTTACCACACCAGCTAAAATACAATTTGAATACACAATGACATTTCATACAGTTAATTAGTAGATTTCTGTTTACAGATTATCAGTGTTTTTTCACGTAGGAACAAGTCATCGGATCAACAGTGTCACGTCTGAAAATGTAAAAGGTTGATGCCGTCTGCAGTTAAAAGTGTAAGTGTACTGCCGTTTCAGTTGTAAGTTATCATTCATATAATTATGTAAATTGACCAAAAAAAAAAAAAAAGTTTACACTCCAATCTTCCAATGTAGATGTAGCTGGTATGCAGTTTGGGTAAAATTTTAGATCTTCATCTGAATGCAACTGGATAAAACAAAGTGCTTAGAAATACGGCAGTCATACCGCGTTGTCATCCACTATTCATCTGCTATTCCTACGGTCTGTGCCTTATTATTTACCTGGTTAGTTATGTTAGGTTAGGTACGGTTTGGTTCGGTTATATAAGCTTTTTACCCAAAAGTTAGGCAACTGCTGTATCTATAAAAGAGCACTATGAGGATACGGCACTCATTAGGTTAGGTTATGTTTGGTTAGATACAATTTAATTTGGTTCGGTTCGGTTCGGTTATATAAGCATTTCATATTTTATCACCCAAAAACTAGGCACGTCGGCTGCCATACCTGTAAGCACTGCCTAAACAAAACACTACATGTAGATTTTCATCCATTTAGAATGATTTTGACATTCTTTTCCGTCGCAAATGCATATATAATAAGATATCCTTATCACCCCCAACAAGCCTGGGGACTTGTGGGAATGCGTGGTTCTTGGGGGGTAAGACAAAATATAATGATTTTCGCTAAGAATAGGGTGCCAGAATCACTAACGTAGCCAAACAATGACCTATTGACGAACACACAGTGTACTGATGGTCACAAATCCTGGCGTGTGGCTACGAAAATAATGGCGTCTGCACCTCGCCCAATCCCCGATTTTTGGTTATCGAAAATATTTGTTATCTTCAAAATTAACCAAACATAACAAAACCTAAATTAACCAAACATAACAAAACTTAAATTAACCAAATCTTGACCTACATTGATAAATAACAGAACCTTGTTCAAATCAAACCAAACTTTACCTTATTCCCGAAGAGAAGGTCTCATAGAAAACATTAAATATCTAACAAACTAAGAATTTGCGACGGAAATGTAATTTAGAAAACCATCTCAGAATGCATCAGGTAATGCAAAAATACAACTTTGAAGTCCCTAGAATATTCAGGTCAAGATGTAAAATAATATTGCAGTTTGTTGTTTTAATTTTAGATCATCAAATTTTGAATGAACACAGCAGGTAAAATTTTTTTTACAAAAGAGCACACTTAGAATAACCATTAGTTGGTTAGTTCCCCCAAAATAACATCACAATAACAAGAGCGTGGTGCTCCAACATGGCAGCATGACTGTCCCGCACAAAACGGCGATGTCACGAGCAAAATGTCTTTAGACCAAAAAAAAAAAAAGAAAAAACCTATATAGCACACTACCCTAAAGTATGGTGTTAAAGTACAAACAAACAAATTACATTGAGGAGAGTTGACGGTGAAATATACAAGCTACCAAGTCAAATATAAATATAGATTATATTGTGTGGTTCTAAAGGTTCACCTGTGGCTTCCCAGGTGGTGTTTGATGTGGTGATGTGTTAGAGTGGCGGCATCCCAGACGGCTTGGCTTTGTTGTTTACGTCGCTTCCCTTCTAATGGTGATAGAAAATGGTACACGTGGGGATCACTCCTCTAATAATAATAACTCAATATTATTCATTCGCATTTATAATTTACTGCAATATTTTTACACATGTCTGTATAAAAAGAAGAAAAAGTTGCACTGCTAATGACATGCATAAGACACAATTTTTCTGTGCATAGTGCATTAATAATGATCTTACTTTGCTTGGCAGTTAATATATACAGTGTTATCATTAGTGTTCCTCATGTAGCATAATAATTCATGGATCAGTGCACAAGTCTTACCTATTTCATAATGTTCGTTTTGTAACTTCATCCAAGCCATGTTCACTCCATTACAATTCATGTTATATTTATGCATCAACAGGTATCGCACATTTCCGCCCACCACTCATGTCTCCCATACAAACCCATTCTTCCAATCATTCGAATGACAGAGTTGTCTGAAGCCAAATATTTGTTCAATAAAAGTAATTGCTCATTCAGTAAACTAGAGCTCTGGGGGCATAACGTGAGCTAAATAATGGAGCAAGTTGACACATTACAATGAAGATGAGTAACAGTTGTGTGTGTCCTGTGTAATGTCTACATATAGTCACTAATGCATCAGCTATGGAGGTGCCTAGGAAAGAAAGCTTCAAGAGGTTGTATGCATCGAAAATAATGAAGTGCGTTAATGTATTGATTTTATAACAAGTTTGTAGAAAACTATATTAATTAAGAAATGTAGTACCAGGAATAACATAGAAAAAATAATTGTATTGAAAGAAGAAATTATGGATTGATGGCTATTTCAGATGGATCCCACGTTGTTGACTTACATGCAAGGCGAGAAGCAGATCGAGTGGAGTCATCATGTGCAGTGTAGTTGACATCAGCACATTCAGAGTGAGTCTGCTGATCTCAACTATCCTGCCTTCTCACAGCATCAGATGGTAGGAATTAGCTCG
>JAXIVD010005462.1:0-29014 GCA_036785275.1 Cancer borealis
GGGTTGGAGGGAAGTTCTACAGGGTTGGAGGGAAGTTGTACAGGATTGGAGGGAAGTTGTACAGGATTGGAGGGAAGTTATACAGGATTGGAGGGAAGTTGTACAGGGATGGAGGGAAGTTGTACAGGGTTGGAGGGAAGTTGTATAGAGTTGGAAGGAAGTTGTACAGGGATGGAGGGAAGTTGTACAAGGTTGGAGGGAAGTTGTACAGGATTGGAGGGAAGTTGTACCGGGTCGGAGGGAAGTTCTTTTTTTTGTGTTGGTGATCCATGTTTGGTGGATGGAAGTGTGTTGTTGAAGGTGGAGGAGCTTTGAAAAAGTGGAGGAAGTTTCACGGTGGAGGAGGAGGAAAAAGAGGAAGAGGAGGAGGAGGAGGAGGAGGAGGAGGAGGAAGAAGAAGAGGAGGAGGAGGAGAAGGAAGAGGAGGAGGAGGAAGAATATGGGAAGAGAGAACATAAAAACTTAAGAAATGATGAGACTGCAAGAGGCCAGTTGATGACCTACACGAGGCAATTTCTTGTCCCCCACCCTTGGAATAATCCAATATTTAGCTATCCCACCTGTCATCCCTATCCATACTCTCATCCAACCGTCTTTTAAAGCTACCTATTGACTCAACACTTACTACGTGTCTATCCAGCCTATTCCAATCGTTCACGACTCTGTTTGTGAACTAATATCTACCTATGTCTGTCCTGAATCTAAGTTTTTCTAGCTTGTACCCATTTCCACGTGTCCTATCCTGGCTAATAAATTCCAAAACTTGATCAATGTTTCCCTTATTAATTCCTTTTACCCATTTGAAAACATCAATCATATCCCCTCTTGCCCTCCTTCTCTCTAGGGAGTGGAGATTAAGACGTTTTAACCTATCTTTGTAGCGTAAATTTCTCAGCCCCTCAATCATCTTGATCATTCTTCTCTGAACTATCTCCAAGTAGCCTATATCGATCCTATAATAAGGGGACCAAAATTGAGCTGCATAATCTAGGTGGGGTCTGACTAACGCTAAATATAACCTAAGAATGACCTCAGAACTCCTATTTGTCACACACCTACTAATAAATCCCAGTATCTTGTTGGCCCTATTTCTAGCTATAATACACTGTTCCCTGGGGCGCAAGTCACTGCTTATTTGAACTCCTAAGTCCCTCACACTATATAACCTTCCTAAGGTAGTGTCATTTAATGTTTAGTCTACAGACCTATTTCCTTTACTTACGCTCATAATACTACACTTGTTAACATTAAACTGCATTTGCCATTTCTCTGCCCACTCGTACAGCCTATTTAAGTCATCCTGCAGCATCCTAGCATCATCTAAATTCTTTACCTGTCTTCCTATCTTTGTGTCATCGGCAAATTTACTGATATCACTATTTATTCCTGTCTCTAAGTCATTTATATAGATTATGAATAACAACGGTCCTAATATTGATCCCTGTGGTACCCCACTAGATACATTACCCCATTCTGATTTCTTCCCATTGATCTGTACCCTCTGTTCCCTACCAGTAAGCCATCCCCTAATCCATTCTAGTATCTTCCCACCTATGCCGTGAGCTTTAACTTTACTTAATAGTCTCCTATGGGGTACTCTGTCAAAGGCTTTACTGAAGTCCAAATAAACTATATCATACTCGTCCCCCTTATCTATTGTTTCAAATACTTTCATATAGAAGGATAATAAATTTGTGAGGCATGACTTCCCCTTGCTAAAACCATGTTGACTATGTCTAGTTAGCTTGTGTTCATCTAAATGTTTCCTAATTGCCTTTGCTATGATAGCTTCTAACATCTTGCCTACCACTGATGTTAAACTAATTGGGCGGTAGTTACTACTTTCTGCCTTATCTCCTTTCTTGAATATAGGAAATACATTTGCCTGCCTCCAAAGCCTAGGTTCTACTTCTGTGTCTAGTAATTCTCTAAAAATCATTGCAATAGGTTCAACGAGTTCTTCTCTACATTCCCTAAGAATCTTCGGAAAAATATCGTCCGGCCCTGGAGATTTTGTCCTTTTAAGTCTATCTATTTCCTTGCTAACTACTTCCCTACTTATGGCTATTTCGCTTAATTTATCATCCTCTTATCCCCTAAAGATCTGTACTGGCTCCAGTTCCCTATCCGACTCTTCTTGAGAAAATACAGACAAGAAGTATTTATTTAATTCCTTACTAATATCCTCACCATTTTCTATCAAGCTACCATCCATTCCTTTAAGAGGTCCTATTCTTTCCTTTGTTTTAGCCTTGTACAACTGATAGAATCCCTTTGGATCCTCCTGGGCTTCTCTAGCTATCCTAACCTCATAATTCCTCTTTGCAGTCCTAATATCCTTTTTAACCTTCCTAGCTAGCTCATTATACTGCTCTACTACCTGTACTTCACCTCTTTTAATTCTCCTATAGAGTCCCCTTTTTAATGCAATTTCCCTTCTAATGTTGCTATTCATCCATTTTGGATCATTTTTATTTGATCTAATCCTCCTCTTAGGTATATACTGTTCCTGCCCTATATGAATTTCCCTTACTATGTTATTATAATGCAATTCTACCTCAATGTTTTGATCCTCCTCTCTGCCTACTCCTATACCCTCCCAATTTATACCCTGGAAATAATGTCTGAGGCCCTGGTAATTTCCTTTCCGAAAATCTGGTACTAAAGCAGTGTTCTGTTCTACCTGCCTCTTTGCATTAATCTTGAATCTAATTTCGTGGTGGTCACTAACATCAAATCTCGCTCCTATCTCAACCTGACTGACCAAAGTTTCATTATTCGTTAAGACCAGATCTAAAATATTTCCCTGTCGTGTTGGTTCCCTTACAAGTTGTGTGAAAAAACCATCCTGGACGACATTTAAGAATTCCTCCGAGCACCCGTCTCCTGTCATACTATCCTAGTCTATTCTCCTATAATTAAAGTCCTCCATAATGCACACATTATTATACCTAGATGCCCTTGCAAGCTCCTGCATCAGGGGTGCACTAGCTGCTTCGTCTAAATCCGGAGGCCTATATATAATGCCTACAACTAACTTATTCCCTCCTATAATAATGTCAATCCATAATGACTCCGTGTTCCTATCTGTTTTTATTGTGGTATTGACATAGCTATTTAATGTGTTTCTAACGTACAGTGCCACACCTTCCCCTCTCCTCCCTACTCTATCCCTGTGGAAAAAAGTGTACCCATCTATTCCTTCTTCAGGTAAGAAATGTTTGCCTGCAATATCTAACCAAGTTTCTGTAATACCCATAATATCTAACTCTTCAACACATGCGATACCTCTAAGTGTGTCTATCTTATTTTTTACACTTCTACTGTTTGTATAAAAGACACTTAGTTCATACACCTCCCTCTCTTTACCCCGTCCTTTGTCACTATTACCCTTACCTCTATTAATATTTAGTTTCCCTGACTGGACTGCCTAACTGCCCTCTCAAGACACTCACTAAGTTCCTGCATCCCCTTCCTACTGAAGTGCACACCATCCCTGGCATACAGCTCCTGTCTCCCATAGAACCTGCTCCACTCATCCATAAAACCTACCCCATCCTCCCCACACATCCTCATCAACCTCTCGATGAGGCCAAGGGCATGTGAGAGCCACCAGCCTCTAACCCCCTGTAAAGGGAGCACCCCTGAGACTATACACCTCCTACCACTCTCCCTTATCTCCCTCAGAAGCTCCCTATACCTAAGCACTAGCTCCTCTGATCTTACCCTGCCTACATCGTTCACGCCCACGTGAACCACCACTAACGCCTCTTTCCCTGTCCTCTCCACAACCTTCTTGTATCTCTCTACCACGTCCTGTACTCCGGCCCCAGGAAGACAACACGTCATCCTCCTTGCCCTGTCGGCTTCACAGAAGGTCTCGTCTAAATACCTAATCCTGGAGTCACCCAGAACTAACACTTCCTGCGACCCTTCTAACCCTTCCCTGTCCTTCCTCGCCTTCCCACCCTCCTTCCTCTCCTTCCCATCTAACTTCCTCTTCACTATCTTCGCCTTGGGTGTCCTGTCCCCTTCACCTGCTCCTACTTCCATCACCACCTCTTCCTCTTCCTGTGTAGCTAACAAGCCAAACTTGTTGCTACACTCTACCTGACCCAGGGGAGGAAATTTCAACTCAACAAGGGAGGGTTCACGAGAGAGAGACAGCCGGCCGTCCCCCTATCGAAAGAGCTCAGAGCTCATAGTGACCAATCTTTGGGTTGGACCGAGACCACTCACACACAATACACCGGGATAACGAGGTCACAACCCCTCGACTTACATCCCGTACCTACTCACTGCTAGGTGAACAGAGGCTACACGTGAAAGGAGACTCGCCCAAATAATCTCCGTCCGCCCAGGGGATCGAACCCTGGCCCCTCGGTTGTGAGCCGAGTGCGCTAACCACTACGCTAGCGGACCGTGTGTGTGTATGTGTGTGTGTGTGTGTGTGTGTGTGTGTGTGTGTGTGTGTGTGTGTGTGTGTGTGTGTGTGTATGTGTGTGTATGTGTGTGTGTATGTGTATGTGTGTGTGTGTGTGTGTGTGTGTGTGTGTGTGTGTGTGTGTGTGTGTGTGTGTGTGTGTGTGTGTGTGTGTGTGTGAGTGTGTGTGTGTGTGTGTGTGTGTGTGTGTGTGTGTGTGTGTGTGTGTGTGTGTGTGTGTGTGTGTGTGTGTGTATGTGTGTGTGTCTGTGTGTGTGTGTGTGTGTGTGTGTGTGTGTGTGTGTGTGTGTGTGTGTGTGTGTGTGTGTGTGTCTGTGTGTGTGTGTCTGTGTGTGTGTGTGTGTGTGTGTGTGTGTGTGTGTGTGTGTGTGTGTGTGTGTGTGTGTAAGTATAAGTAAGTAAAATATATTTATTGCCTTTCCTTATACATCACCCAAATCAATAACAATAATACATACTTTTATAGGCACGGTCTGTCGAGCAGCAGCTCCTTGGACAGACAGGTTTATCTTGATTTTTTTTTTTTTAGCATAGGCAAAATTCATAAAAAACAGAAAACAACATGGGTAGTATTCATGAATCATTCATACCAAAATACATAAACATACGATATATACAATAACTATACAATTTTTAGTACTAGAGATAACAGTAATTTTTTTACGTGTTTTGGGATGCATATAAATACTTTTTAACTTTCATTTTGAATTGAGATATGTTGTTATTTACAAGATTTTTAATGTCTGCAGTTAGATAATTCCATAATTTAGGACCATCACATAAAACACTGTTATTGAATGAAGTTGTGCGGAACTGAGGACAAAGTAGATTGATATTGTTATGTCTTGTGTTATGAGTAGTTACTATGAATTTAAATAATTTGCTTCCTGGATAAAGATTTATGTTTCTGTAGATAAGTAAAAGAATAAAGTATGTTCTGATTGATTTGAAATTAAGAATATTTACAGAGAGATACATATGGTACGTAGAATCATATTTTCCCTTAAAAAGTATACATCTTATGATTATATTTTGAGCAATTTTTAATTTATTTAAGAAGGATGGCCATGTGCACGACCAAATAGATATGCAGTAAGTCATATGAGGATAACATAATGTATAATAAATACTTAATAATGCTTCTGATGTGAGTTGATGACGGACCCTATATAACACACCACACACTTTAGCCAGTTTCATACATACATCATTAATGTGGTTGCTCCAATTCAAGTTTTCGTCAATATGTATACCAAGGAATTTTGTATGCTGAACTCGTTCTATTATCTTACTTTCTAACAATAATGGAGGCAAAACATTTCTTATTGAACGGTTTTGAAAAAGTGTATATTTGGTTTTAGTAATATTAAGATTAAGTTGATTTACTTTTATCCAATGATTTATTAAATTTAATTCTACTTGCAAGTTGAAATGTAAAGAATCTATATTTTTGTCTGTTAGTAAAAGATTAGTGTCATCAACATAGACGAAAATTTTGAATTTTGAGCTAGCACATATGATGTCATTAATATATATTAAAAAAAAATAGGTCCTAAAATAGATCCTTGTGGTACACCCTTGGATATAGATTTAGCAAGTGAATATGTGGAATTGCAGTAGACAGATTGTGATCTATTATCAATGTAACTCTTAAACAATATCTGTGGAACACCTCTAATCCCCATGTATTCTAATTTATCAATAAGTATTTTATGGTTTAATGAATCAAAGACTTTGGACAGATCTATGAATATTCTAGCAACATGGTACTTTCGCTCTAAATGTGTATAGACATAATTGACAAATTGTAGGATTGCCGTTTCCGTGGAATGGTTTGCTCGAAATCCATGCTGACACTCCGAGAGCAAACTGTGACTTTCTAGGTAATTCACTAAGCGAGTGGAAATTGCTTTCTCAAATACTTTACTAAACACTGGTAATATGGAGATGGGTCTATAGTTGTTTATATCACTTTTGTTGCCTGATTTGTGTAGTGGTATTACTTTGGCCTTTTTTAATTTATCTGGAAAAATTCCAGTCTTAAAGGAAAGGTTTATTATGTGTGTTATTGGTAGAGAGACTAAAGAGGAGGTGTAAATTAGTAGTTGTAGTGGAATATCGTCATAGCTTGGAGCAGTTACTTTAAGGTCTTTTAGATATTGTTCTATTTCAGTTACTTTTACTGGAGGTAAATACATAGAAAAAACTGGTGGTTCACGTAAATACTGGTCATGCGAGTAGTTGTTAGCATTATCACTAGCAATGAATTACCATTCTTTAAGAAATGATCATTAAATTGATCTGCAATTTCTTTACTTGGGGGCATTAGGTCTATTGAATGTTTATTTATGGTAAAGTTTCTTCCAAGAATTACATTAATTAATTTCCATTGTGATTTAGGATTATCTTGCTTTATAATAGTTATTTTTGGCTGTTCTTAAAATAGATGTTAGTTGATTTCTATAAATTCTGTATTTTTCTTTATAACTTAGAGGCCATTTACTTGCTAATCTTTCTAATCTGTGTTTTTCTTTAACTAATGTTACTCACATACAAAGGAGGGGAGATAAAACACTATCGATTAACACAGACCAATCATCCTCACATCCGTAGTTGATAAATTAATAGAAACTATAATATATAATAAACTAGTGAGTTTCCTAGAATACAGTATAATAAATAATACTCAATATGGCTTTTGTACCAAACGCTCTTGCTTAACGAATCTGCTTTACTTTTATAACAATGTAATTATTACTAAGAAAATTTAAGTCACATGGCATAGCTAAGAAAATTCTTAGGTGGCTTGAAGACTGGCTTTCAGAGAGAAAACAACGCATTTTTTTTTATAAACGGTAAATCATCTAACTGACGAGACGTTATAAGTGGTGTGCCACAGGGTTCAGTACTTGGCCCCATATGTTTTTTTTATTCATAACAATGATATCGATGAAAGATCCTTGTGGTACACCCTTGGATATAGATTTAGCAAGTGAATATGTGGAATTGCAGTAGACAGATTGTGATCTATTATCAATGTAACTCTTAAACAATATCTGTGGAACACCTCTAATCCCCATGTATTCTAATTTATCAATAAGTATTTTATGGTTTAATGAATCAAAGACTTTGGACAGATCTATGAATATTCTAGCAACATGGTACTTTCGCTCTAAATGTGTATAGACATAATTGACAAATTGTAGGATTGCCGTTTCCGTGGAATGGTTTGCTCGAAATCCATGCTGACACTCCGAGAGCAAACTGTGACTTTCTAGGTAATTCACTAAGCGAGTGGAAATTGCTTTCTCAAATACTTTACTAAACACTGGTAATATGGAGATGGGTCTATAGTTGTTTATATCACTTTTGTTGCCTGATTTGTGTAGTGGTATTACTTTGGCCTTTTTTAATTTATCTGGAAAAATTCCAGTCTTAAAGGAAAGGTTTATTATGTGTGTTATTGGTAGAGAGACTAAAGAGGAGGTGTAAATTAGTAGTTGTAGTGGAATATCGTCATAGCTTGGAGCAGTTACTTTAAGGTCTTTTAGATATTGTTCTATTTCAGTTACTTTTACTGGAGGTAAATACATAGAAAAAACTGGTGGTTCACGTAAATACTGGTCATGCGAGTAGTTGTTAGCATTATCACTAGCAATGAATTACCATTCTTTAAGAAATGATCATTAAATTGATCTGCAATTTCTTTACTTGGGGGCATTAGGTCTATTGAATGTTTATTTATGGTAAAGTTTCTTCCAAGAATTACATTAATTAATTTCCATTGTGATTTAGGATTATCTTGCTTTATAATAGTTATTTTTGGCTGTTCTTAAAATAGATGTTAGTTGATTTCTATAAATTCTGTATTTTTCTTTATAACTTAGAGGCCATTTACTTGCTAATCTTTCTAATCTGTGTTTTTCTTTAACTAATGTTACTCACATACAAAGGAGGGGAGATAAAACACTATCGATTAACACAGACCAATCATCCTCACATCCGTAGTTGATAAATTAATAGAAACTATAATATATAATAAACTAGTGAGTTTCCTAGAATACAGTATAATAAATAATACTCAATATGGCTTTTGTACCAAACGCTCTTGCTTAACGAATCTGCTTTACTTTTATAACAATGTAATTATTACTAAGAAAATTTAAGTCACATGGCATAGCTAAGAAAATTCTTAGGTGGCTTGAAGACTGGCTTTCAGAGAGAAAACAACGCATTTTTTTTTATAAACGGTAAATCATCTAACTGACGAGACGTTATAAGTGGTGTGCCACAGGGTTCAGTACTTGGCCCCATATGTTTTTTTTATTCATAACAATGATATCGATGAAAGCCTTACCTGTAAGATATCAAAATTTGCTGACGATACAAAAATCACAAGTAAAGTATCTACAACCACCGAAAAAATACAATTACAATCCAACTTCGACATCTAAGCTGGTCAGAAAAGTGGCAAATAAAATTTAATGTTGATAAATGTAAATTTTCCATATCGGAAATAATCTATACATAAAATTTACAATGAATGACTCCAAACTTTCCAAGATTAGCTATGTAAAATATTTAGAGGAAACTTTGAATAATGAGTAAGCATTGTTCAGACAGCTAACAAACAAGTCGGCTTCATCTGAAGAACTTTTGAGTATAAATCTGGAAAATAGTTATCCCTACACTATTTAATGCACTTGTACACCCTCATCTGGTTTATATTAAGAAAAAATATTGGTAAGCTGGCGAGAATACAATTAAAACTTAATAAAATGATCCCTAGATTGCAAAAAAAAAAAAAAATTTTTTTACGAAGAACAACTAAAAGAGCTGAACTTATTCAGTTCATCCAAACGTAGACTACGAGGTACTGAGGTATTATGGTATTTATACTTGTCCGTGGCAATATTAACATAAACGACTATGAAACTACCGATCTCACAAGCACTACTCGCAACAATGGCTTCAAGATCATTAGTAAGAGTTTTAGATCAAACGAAACAAAGCACTTTTTCTTTGATAGAATCGTGAGTATATATAATTTTCTACCATCACTAATTATTAACAGTAACATAATTCAATAATTTAAGAAAAAGCTTGATAAGGACTTAACATCAGTTCACCATATCGAGTTTTTCATTCTTACGTAATTATATTTTATTTTATTTTTTATTAGTGGTAGTAATAGCCGTATATTACGCCTGTTTTCTCACTTGCATATACAAGTTCCATGAGAGTTTGTTAATACTACATGGCATAATTTCTTCCAGCCAGCTTCGGAGGAATCTACCACTTTTCTGTTTTTTTGTCTATCAAGTAGATATTATAATAGTAGAATGTAGCCACACGAACAGCCTCGTTTGGTTCAGTTTAACTATTGCTGTTTGGGCTTCCTTTGTACTCTTTTGTACTTTAGCTTCTTTCTCGTACACTCACTCTTCACTCTCTACAAACAACATAGTGTCATCTGCAAATAAGCATGTCACAACTGTTCGCCCAATTCCATTACTTTTTTCAGTATTGCACCTACATTTCCACTTTAGCTCTCTATTCTCTCATATGCTCATGCAAAAAGATATATCAAACAGCCAATAGCCTCTGGCTAGTAAAGTGATAGCGCGCTTGGCTGCAATTCTGTGGTCCTGGGTTCGAGCCCCGCTCAGGCACGATAAAAAGCTGTTCACTGTTGTCAGAGGTTACTGCCCCTGTGAGCTAGTGGGGTTGGGGGGAGGGGGTTTGAGTTAGCGGCCAAGATCATAGCCAAGGCTGATTCAGGTCTCACTTGGGTGAAGAGAGGGCCTGAGCCACCCATTATGTACGTGTTGGGTGTAATATTATTCACACTGTTACGCCCTAGCTACTCACAATCCCTCGTGAGCCCGAACGACCGGTCCTTGGCCGCCCGACGCTCGAAGCTACCTAAGCTACCTACCTACTAGGAATATTTAATAGCGCAACGGATATAATTCGCCGACCTCACACCTCACCCTCTTGAGGTGTGCTAATTCAACGATTCCTTGCTAGGGACGCAACATCCACCTCCTCCCGATAGTCCAAGAGCAATAGGTTTAACCTGGAACAAATTATAAACAAGCTGAACATTTCAGGATATGTTTAGAAAGGTGTCCTGAATAACATACTAAAAGTCCCCAGAAATCCAGCTCGTGCTTCACGAGGAATTCAAGATGGCGTCCAAAATGGCCGACATTTCCGAAGTTTCCCATATATCTGGTTTCAGACACGATAGAAACGCAAACAAGGTGTCAAATTATACTTTTTGGGGCACGTGGATTTCGATTTAACCATTATTTAGACGCAAAGATGAAAATTTGTTTTGATATATTTTTATTTATCGAATATAATATTTTTTAAAACTACATTTTGACCTTACTGTATAAATACTATATATTTTTTTTTTTCAGAGAAAGACAGTGAAATGGCATTATGCGTCATATGTCAAGATGCTTTGGGAAGCAATTATGTCTGTGTTGGAGACAAGGGGCGAAGGACACTCGTGGCAGTAAGCTTAGAAAGACAAGATGGACTTCATCAGCTGTTCCAGACGAAAGATCCTCTGCAACTGAATGCTCCTTGTCGCAAAGCCTACACCCGTGGTACCAGCATTAAGGCAGAGAAAAGAAAGGCAAGTGAGGCACCAACTGAGGAAGAGGCTGCACCAACTAAACTGAGATCTAGAAATCCTTTCTTCGACATAGCGAAAAACTACTTATTTTGCTCTGAGGTGATAGAAACTGACACCAAACTACCTCTCCAAAGAAGAAAAAGTTTCAGCAATGTTGAAACTATTGAATTAAAAAACAGTGTTTTGAAGCGCATAGGAGAAAGGTGTGATGAGTGGGGTGACTCTGTTGGCAAGAGACTAGACACCGTCATAAATCTGGTAGCAGCTGAGGCAAAATACCACAGAGTGTGTGCTAGGGACTTCTTTGCTAGTACTCTGAACACAAAACATGTTGGCAAACCAGCTGATGATGTAAGAGATTCTGCTTTCAGTGCACTCTATTAATTTTTAGACGATAATGATGAATGTTAATATTCCCTATCTGTGCTAATGGAACATATGAACGCCTTCCTACAGGGTAAAGATGGATATTCCGTCAAATATTTCAAACAAAAGCTGAAGAAATATTATGGTGATGCCATCATCATCTCTAGCATCACTGGAAAAGAAAGCATTGTCAGCTTTCGTGACACTGCACACAGATTACTGCGTGAAAAATGGGTTACAGACATAACAACTGGACAAAGCTGTGAAAATGATAGCATAATTGACATGACTGCATCAATTATTCGCAATGATATTCGCTTGTCAGTCTGTGATCTTAGTCAATATCCCACAATGGAAGACACTTAAAATTGTGACAGCCTTATTCCTGTGTCCCTTAAACGTATTTTGCGCAAATTGCTGGATCCAAAGGAGAAACAGTCTACTGTTGTAAAGAGACGGTGCACAGCTATAGGCCAAGCAATCATTTCAGCCTGCAGACCAAAATCTTTTATCTCACCAGTACTACTTGCCATATCATTGTACATACATCGCAAGTATACCTCACGTGAGCTAATAGACATCCTTAGCAGTATTGGTTTTGCTGATGATTACAGGGAGGTACAACGCTTTGAGTAGTTTCATATCCTCTTGTGAACCTTCATATGGCTTAAATGGTTTTGCACAATTTGTGTTTGACAACGCAGACTTTAACGTAGCCACGCTGACTGGTCACGACACATTTCATGCTATGGGTGGAAAAGCTTGTGTGACTCCTCCAAGAACAGTGGATAAACTTCTTATCAAACGCACTGTGAAAGCTTCATCAGCAGAGCTACTTGGTACCTTTAGGCAAATCCCAGTAAAAACATACAGCAAGCCAGCAGTATCTGGTCTGCAGTCTGTAACAGTAGAACCTTTGAATGTTTATAACAGTCAGAGGTTTCTATCAACATCCATTGATTGTGTTTGGATGCTTGGATATGTGCTAAACCTAACACCTCGCTTTCTTTGAAGCGGATTCATGAAAACAGTATTTATGAAAAATGGCGGGTATCAAACTTCCAGAATTGAAACGCTTCCATTCATAAATCTTGATCCATCCCAACCAAGCACCATCTACACTGCATTGTGTTTTGCACAAGATCTCTGTGAAAAAAATGATTTGAAAACTTGTCCTGTCACCTTTGATCAACCTCTATTCCAGAAGGCTTCAGAAATAGTTGCTTCTTCCAAGGACTTAAACAGAGTGATTGTGCGTCTTGGTGGGTTTCATCTTCTGATGTCCTATCTTGATAGCGTAGGCCAAATCATGTCAGGGAGCCGAATAGCAGAACTGTGGGAACAAGTGTATGCCAAAGGGTCAGTGGTACACATGTTGAATGGCCATGCCTTCAGTCGGGCAGTCCGTGCCCACATTCTGACCTTACTAGTCCTCATGTGTGTTTTGATGGGTACAATATGCTCATCAGGTTATCCTCATGCTGAACTTCTTCAGAGCTGAGAGGACTGGTGACTAAAAACTCCACCTTAACTGCGTGAGGGAAATGATTCCACATTTCCACGCAGCTGGACACCTTCCTTATGCCAAGTCTGCCAGACTCTACCTTCAACAGATGGAATCCATCCATAAAATCATGCCACCTGATGAATACAAGTTATTTTCTGAAAAAAGGCTATTTCACAATCCGTCGAGCAGATCATTTCTGGGCTGAAAACTTCTCTTACCAAACGATTGAGCAGTTTTTTATGAGGATGCTGAAGACAAGTGGAAGAATGACCCATGGCCGTGGTATCACTGACAGCACCTTGGCAAAACGGGTTCATGCATTACCTCGTTGTGTCCCTGTTTGTGATGCTCTGGAGAAGTTCACTTCCGTGCACACAGAAACATCAGAACAACATAAGGATTTCCGTTCATCCACCCAAGCAAAATACAACAGAGACCACGGTGTCTTCACAAAGTGGCTGAAGGTACATCAACCATTTGCTGGTTATCAACCAGACCTTCTGGTGTCAATTGCTACTAGGGTTGTTGCAGATGCCTCTGTTAACTGTGATGATAGCCGGGAAATGCTTCACAGAGATCACACTGTACCGCAGTGATAAGGTGAAGACAATGGGTGATAAGCAAAATAGCATCAGTATCAGGGGGAAAACACAGTAGTGAATCCTAATCTGTTCTTCAACAGAATCAACTGTCTTGAAGTCAAGCGCTGACCTGGAGGAGTTTATGTCATATAAGCTGGCCCCTAAACCTTCTTCCCTGTATCATGATGGTGTTATGCGGCAAGCAAACAAGAGTGTCCTAGGTACACTCCTCAAGTCATTTGTCCCTGCACAACTCAACATGCCAGATAACTGTCAGTATGTCGTGGATGGGGGTCATCTGCTGCAGTCAGTGGTGTGGCCACAACAATCAAACTACAACAATGTGTGCGATGGTATGTTAGTTATATCTTGAAACACTATGAAACTCTCACAACTGTTGTATTTGATGGGTATAGCACCATCTCTACAAAGGCAGCTGCGCAACAGCGGTGGGCAAAGAAAGCTACATCTAGTAACATTTTGTTTGACCTGAGTATGCCAACTACCACTTCTCAGGCTGCATTTCTGGCAAATGGATACAACAAGGAGCGACTAATACAAATGCTTAGTGCCATTATGAGTCAGTCAGGCATTCTGACGAAGCAAGCTAAGGCTGACGCCGATGCCATGATAGTCTCAACAGCTCCTACATTAGCAGAATCAGGAAAATCTGTGGTTGTTGTTGGTACAGACACTGACATACTGGTAATGCTGGTAGCTCAAGCAACCACAAACATGGATGTGTACATGCTGTGTCGGAAGAACCCCCCTAAACTGTACAGGAATCGTGACATTCAAGACAATATTGGCGACACCAGCTCCTATCTGATGGTGCTCCATGAAATAACTGGTTGCGATACTGTATCTGGGAAATCGTTGATGAAAAGAACAAACAGTAATGGCCCGAGAACAGATCCCTGTGGCACTCCACTTGTCACCGGCTCTTTGTTGTCTTTGTGTTAAAATTGCTGCAATCCATTCTTGGTAATCCTTTCCAATTCCGTGACTTAATTTTAATTAAAAGTCTTCTATGTGCGATTCTATCGAAAGCCTTCATAAAATCACAGTATATTACTTCCACTGCATGTCCCTCATCAACAATTTTTGTCCACCTATCCTAAACCTTTATGAGCTGTAGCACCGTTGATCGTCCCGGGATAAAGCCATATTGCTTTTCACTTAATAAACTGTATGTCCTCATGTGTGTCATCATCTCCTTCCTTATTATAGCTTCAAAAATCTTGCAAATTATACTCGTTAAGCTGACTGGCCTATAATTTTCTGGGTTACACTTAGCTCCCTTTTTATATAGGGATAATATGAGCAATGAGCCAATCATGAGGAAGTTCCTTATGTGTAAAGCAGTACTGATAAAGTATTTCTAAGGGTACCTGAGCTTGGCTAGACGCCCTGCCAGTGTTGAGCCTCGGCCTCCTCCTGCCAGACGATGCCATCCGCGCCGGAGTCGCCCTCCGACTCGGCACGCAGGTCTGCATACCGCACCGTTGCAGGTGCGACGCTATGGCGGACAATCTCGGTCACCACCAGCTATCCTACCACCGCGACCCCGGCCGACTACCACGCCACCCTCAACGACGTGATCCGCAGTGGCTTGCCTGCCGCTGGGGTACCAGCGCTCCTTGAACCCCGGGGCGACGGACGGAGACTAGACGGGGGAGCTCTTTACCCCTTCAATGGAGGCCGACGTGACGTGCGCCAACACCTTCGGCACCACGCACGTCACTAACTGCGCCGTAAAACCCGGAGCCGCCGCCCAAGCAGCCGAACAGCGCAAACGGCTCCGCTACGCAGCACTCGCAACACGCTATAGGTTCGAGCCGCTGGCGGTCGAGACGACGGGAGTGCTGGGTCCAGCGTTTCGCAAGACCCTGCTCCTCGTCCTCCTATTCCACCTCCTCCTCCTCATCCTCCTCCTCTTCTTCGCTCTCTAAACTGAATTTCGTGTAACATTAAGGGAGAGAGAGAGAGAGAGAGAGAGAGAGAGAGAGAGAGAGAGAGAGAGAGAGAGAGAGAGAGAGAGAGAGAGAGAGAGAGAGAGAGAGAGAGAGAGAGAGAGAGAGAGAGAGAGAGAGAGAGAGAGAGAGAGAGAGAGAGAGAGAGAGAGAGAGAGAGAGAGAGAGCCCGGACGTACTCTAAATAGAAAGAATAAAGGGAGAATATAACTGAAATGGAATCAAATGAGATGGAATCAAAGGGAGCGAGGAAGGCAGATGACGGGTGACTTGGTACACACACACACACACAAACACACACACACACACACACACACACACACACACACACACACACACACACACACACACACACACACACACACACACACACACACATGCACACACACACACACACACACACACACACACACACACACACACACACACACACACACACGGGATCGTCGTAAATGTTCCTTACATATTTTTTCATCATCACTTGTCTGTTATTCCTTTCGTTTATCCGGTTATTAATTCGTTTATTCATTTACTTATTCATTCACTTATTTATTCATTTATGCATTCATCAAGTTTTAATTCCAACAAAGTAATTAATTGATTTTTTTTTATTACTCATATTTCTACCAATTTTATGTTTCGTTCAATTGTGTATAGTTTTATTTTATTATAATTCTCTATTTACTTCATGGGGGGAGAGAGAGAGAGAGAGAGAGAGAGAGAGAGAGAGAGAGAGAGAGAGAGAGAGAGAGAGAGAGAGAGAGAGAGAGAGAGAGAGAGAGAGGAGAAGAGAGTGTTTGTTGATAGGACCAGCAACATTTTCTTGGCCCCAATAGGCCTGTGGTGTTGTTTTTCTTTTCTTCTTTCTGTCCCAGCCTAGGCCTCCTCACACCCCCTCGCCCCCCTCACTCTCCCCCCTTGCCCTCGTCTCCTCTCCTCATGAACACACTCCTCATCCTTTCTCTCCATAATTCTCCCTCCTCCTCCTCCTCCTCCTCCTCCTTTGGCAGAGAGCCTATGCCTCCCTTCCTCTGTCTCTCTCTCTCTCTCTCTCTCTCTCTCTCTCTCTCTCTCTCTCTCTCTCTCTCTCTCTCTCTCTCTCTCTCTCTCTCTCTCTCTCGCTCTCTCTCTCTCGCTCTCTCTCTCTCTCTCTCTCTCTCTCTCTCTCTCTCTCTCTCTCTCTCTCTCTCTCTCTCTCTCTCTCTCTCTCTCTCTCTCTCTCTCTCTCTCTCTCTCTCTCTCTCTCTCTCTCTCTCTCTCTCTCTCTCTCTCTCTCTCTCTCTCTCTCTCTCTCTTGTCTCTCCTCATTTATCTTTTTCCCTTATTCTCTTCCATACTCCCTTGTCTCCTCTCCCATCCATTCCTTCCTTCCCTCCCTCCCTCCCTCCTTCCTTCTCTTCCTTCCCTCCTTCCTTCGGTTTCCTCCTATCTTCCTAGGCCTAGAAGTCAATAACTCGCTTTAATTTCATCACAGGAATATTTGGGGCACCTTTTCGGGGGGTTACCTGGTGGGGGGGAGGGTTGGAGGGAAGTTGTATAGGGTTGGAGGGAAGTTGTACAGGGTTGGAGGGAAGTTGTACAGGGTTGGAGGGAAGTTGTACAGGATTGGAGGGAAGTTGTATAGGATTGGAAGGGAGTTGTACAGGATTGGAGGGAAGTTGTACAGGTTTGGAGGGAAGTTGTACAGGATTGGTAGGAAGTTGTATAGGGTTGGAAGGGAGTTGTACAGGGTTGGATGGAAGTTGTACAGGGATGGAGGGAAGTTGTACAGGGTTGGAGGGAAGTTGTACAGGGATGGAGGGAAGTTGTACAGGGTTGGAGGGAAGTTGTATAGGGATGGAGGGAAGTTGTACAGGGTTGGAGGGAAGTTGTACAGGGATGGAGGGAAGTTGTACAGGGTTGGAGGGAAGTTGCATAGGGTTGGAAGGGAGTTGTACAGAGTTGGAGAGAAGTTGTACAGGGATGGAGGGAAGTTGTACAGGGTTGGAGGGAAGTTGTGCAGGGTTGGAGGGAAGTTGTACAGGATTGGAGGGAAGTTGTACAGGATTGGAGGGAAGTTATACAGGGTTGGAGGGAAGTTGTACAGGGTTAGAGGGAAGTTGTACAGGGTTGCAGGGAAGTTGTACAAAGTTAGAGGAAAGTTGTACAGGGTTGGAGGGAAGTTGTACAGGGTTGGAGGAGAGTTGTACAGGGTTGGAGGGAAGTTGTACAGGAATAGAGGGAAGTTGTACAGGGTTGGAGGGAAGTTGTACAGGTTTGGAGGGAAGTTGTACAGGGTTGGAGGGAAGTTGTACAGGGTTGGAGGGAAGTTGTACAGAGTTGGAGGGAAGTTGTACAGGATTGGAGGGAAGTTGTACAGGATTGGAGGGAAGTTGTACAGGGTTGGAGGGAAGTTTTACAGGGTTGGAGGGAAGTTGTACAGGGTTGGAGGGAAGTTGTACAGGGTTGGAGGGAAGTTGTACAGGATTGGAGGGAAGTTGTACAGGGTTGGAGGGAAGTTGTACAGGGTTGGAGGGAAGTTCTACAGGGTTGGAGGGAAGTTGTACAGGATTGGAGGGAAGTTGTACAGGATTGGAGGGAAGTTATACAGGATTGGAGGGAAGTTGTACAGGGATGGAGGGAAGTTGTACAGGGTTGGAGGGAAGTTGTATAGAGTTGGAAGGAAGTTGTACAGGGATGGAGGGAAGTTGTACAAGGTTGGAGGGAAGTTGTACAGGATTGGAGGGAAGTTGTACCGGGTCGGAGGGAAGTTCTTTTTTTTGTGTTGGTGATCCATGTTTGGTGGATGGAAGTGTGTTGTTGAAGGTGGAGGAGCTTTGAAAAAGTGGAGGAAGTTTCACGGTGGAGGAGGAGGAAAAAGAGGAAGAGGAGGAGGAGGAGGAGGAGGAGGAGGAGGAAGAAGAAGAGGAGGAGGAGGAGAAGGAAGAGGAGGAGGAGGAAGAATATGGGAAGAGAGAACATAAAAACTTAAGAAATGATGAGACTGCAAGAGGCCAGTTGATGACCTACACGAGGCAATTTCTTGTCCCCCACCCTTGGAATAATCCAATATTTAGCTATCCCACCTGTCATCCCTATCCATACTCTCATCCAACCGTCTTTTAAAGCTACCTATTGACTCAACACTTACTACGTGTCTATCCAGCCTATTCCAATCGTTCACGACTCTGTTTGTGAACTAATATCTACCTATGTCTGTCCTGAATCTAAGTTTTTCTAGCTTGTACCCATTTCCACGTGTCCTATCCTGGCTAATAAATTCCAAAACTTGATCAATGTTTCCCTTATTAATTCCTTTTACCCATTTGAAAACATCAATCATATCCCCTCTTGCCCTCCTTCTCTCTAGGGAGTGGAGATTAAGACGTTTTAACCTATCTTTGTAGCGTAAATTTCTCAGCCCCTCAATCATCTTGATCATTCTTCTCTGAACTATCTCCAAGTAGCCTATATCGATCCTATAATAAGGGGACCAAAATTGAGCTGCATAATCTAGGTGGGGTCTGACTAACGCTAAATATAACCTAAGAATGACCTCAGAACTCCTATTTGTCACACACCTACTAATAAATCCCAGTATCTTGTTGGCCCTATTTCTAGCTATAATACACTGTTCCCTGGGGCGCAAGTCACTGCTTATTTGAACTCCTAAGTCCCTCACACTATATAACCTTCCTAAGGTAGTGTCATTTAATGTTTAGTCTACAGACCTATTTCCTTTACTTACGCTCATAATACTACACTTGTTAACATTAAACTGCATTTGCCATTTCTCTGCCCACTCGTACAGCCTATTTAAGTCATCCTGCAGCATCCTAGCATCATCTAAATTCTTTACCTGTCTTCCTATCTTTGTGTCATCGGCAAATTTACTGATATCACTATTTATTCCTGTCTCTAAGTCATTTATATAGATTATGAATAACAACGGTCCTAATATTGATCCCTGTGGTACCCCACTAGATACATTACCCCATTCTGATTTCTTCCCATTGATCTGTACCCTCTGTTCCCTACCAGTAAGCCATCCCCTAATCCATTCTAGTATCTTCCCACCTATGCCGTGAGCTTTAACTTTACTTAATAGTCTCCTATGGGGTACTCTGTCAAAGGCTTTACTGAAGTCCAAATAAACTATATCATACTCGTCCCCCTTATCTATTGTTTCAAATACTTTCATATAGAAGGATAATAAATTTGTGAGGCATGACTTCCCCTTGCTAAAACCATGTTGACTATGTCTAGTTAGCTTGTGTTCATCTAAATGTTTCCTAATTGCCTTTGCTATGATAGCTTCTAACATCTTGCCTACCACTGATGTTAAACTAATTGGGCGGTAGTTACTACTTTCTGCCTTATCTCCTTTCTTGAATATAGGAAATACATTTGCCTGCCTCCAAAGCCTAGGTTCTACTTCTGTGTCTAGTAATTCTCTAAAAATCATTGCAATAGGTTCAACGAGTTCTTCTCTACATTCCCTAAGAATCTTCGGAAAAATATCGTCCGGCCCTGGAGATTTTGTCCTTTTAAGTCTATCTATTTCCTTGCTAACTACTTCCCTACTTATGGCTATTTCGCTTAATTTATCATCCTCTTATCCCCTAAAGATCTGTACTGGCTCCAGTTCCCTATCCGACTCTTCTTGAGAAAATACAGACAAGAAGTATTTATTTAATTCCTTACTAATATCCTCACCATTTTCTATCAAGCTACCATCCATTCCTTTAAGAGGTCCTATTCTTTCCTTTGTTTTAGCCTTGTACAACTGATAGAATCCCTTTGGATCCTCCTGGGCTTCTCTAGCTATCCTAACCTCATAATTCCTCTTTGCAGTCCTAATATCCTTTTTAACCTTCCTAGCTAGCTCATTATACTGCTCTACTACCTGTACTTCACCTCTTTTAATTCTCCTATAGAGTCCCCTTTTTAATGCAATTTCCCTTCTAATGTTGCTATTCATCCATTTTGGATCATTTTTATTTGATCTAATCCTCCTCTTAGGTATATACTGTTCCTGCCCTATATGAATTTCCCTTACTATGTTATTATAATGCAATTCTACCTCAATGTTTTGATCCTCCTCTCTGCCTACTCCTATACCCTCCCAATTTATACCCTGGAAATAATGTCTGAGGCCCTGGTAATTTCCTTTCCGAAAATCTGGTACTAAAGCAGTGTTCTGTTCTACCTGCCTCTTTGCATTAATCTTGAATCTAATTTCGTGGTGGTCACTAACATCAAATCTCGCTCCTATCTCAACCTGACTGACCAAAGTTTCATTATTCGTTAAGACCAGATCTAAAATATTTCCCTGTCGTGTTGGTTCCCTTACAAGTTGTGTGAAAAAACCATCCTGGACGACATTTAAGAATTCCTCCGAGCACCCGTCTCCTGTCATACTATCCTAGTCTATTCTCCTATAATTAAAGTCCTCCATAATGCACACATTATTATACCTAGATGCCCTTGCAAGCTCCTGCATCAGGGGTGCACTAGCTGCTTCGTCTAAATCCGGAGGCCTATATATAATGCCTACAACTAACTTATTCCCTCCTATAATAATGTCAATCCATAATGACTCCGTGTTCCTATCTGTTTTTATTGTGGTATTGACATAGCTATTTAATGTGTTTCTAACGTACAGTGCCACACCTTCCCCTCTCCTCCCTACTCTATCCCTGTGGAAAAAAGTGTACCCATCTATTCCTTCTTCAGGTAAGAAATGTTTGCCTGCAATATCTAACCAAGTTTCTGTAATACCCATAATATCTAACTCTTCAACACATGCGATACCTCTAAGTGTGTCTATCTTATTTTTTACACTTCTACTGTTTGTATAAAAGACACTTAGTTCATACACCTCCCTCTCTTTACCCCGTCCTTTGTCACTATTACCCTTACCTCTATTAATATTTAGTTTCCCTGACTGGACTGCCTAACTGCCCTCTCAAGACACTCACTAAGTTCCTGCATCCCCTTCCTACTGAAGTGCACACCATCCCTGGCATACAGCTCCTGTCTCCCATAGAACCTGCTCCACTCATCCATAAAACCTACCCCATCCTCCCCACACATCCTCATCAACCTCTCGATGAGGCCAAGGGCATGTGAGAGCCACCAGCCTCTAACCCCCTGTAAAGGGAGCACCCCTGAGACTATACACCTCCTACCACTCTCCCTTATCTCCCTCAGAAGCTCCCTATACCTAAGCACTAGCTCCTCTGATCTTACCCTGCCTACATCGTTCACGCCCACGTGAACCACCACTAACGCCTCTTTCCCTGTCCTCTCCACAACCTTCTTGTATCTCTCTACCACGTCCTGTACTCCGGCCCCAGGAAGACAACACGTCATCCTCCTTGCCCTGTCGGCTTCACAGAAGGTCTCGTCTAAATACCTAATCCTGGAGTCACCCAGAACTAACACTTCCTGCGACCCTTCTAACCCTTCCCTGTCCTTCCTCGCCTTCCCACCCTCCTTCCTCTCCTTCCCATCTAACTTCCTCTTCACTATCTTCGCCTTGGGTGTCCTGTCCCCTTCACCTGCTCCTACTTCCATCACCACCTCTTCCTCTTCCTGTGTAGCTAACAAGCCAAACTTGTTGCTACACTCTACCTGACCCAGGGGAGGAAATTTCAACTCAACAAGGGAGGGTTCACGAGAGAGAGACAGCCGGCCGTCCCCCTATCGAAAGAGCTCAGAGCTCATAGTGACCAATCTTTGGGTTGGACCGAGACCACTCACACACAATACACCGGGATAACGAGGTCACAACCCCTCGACTTACATCCCGTACCTACTCACTGCTAGGTGAACAGAGGCTACACGTGAAAGGAGACTCGCCCAAATAATCTCCGTCCGCCCAGGGGATCGAACCCTGGCCCCTCGGTTGTGAGCCGAGTGCGCTAACCACTACGCTAGCGGACCGTGTGTGTGTATGTGTGTGTGTGTGTGTGTGTGTGTGTGTGTGTGTGTGTGTGTGTGTGTGTGTGTGTGTGTGTGTGTGTGTGTGTGTGTGTGTATGTGTGTGTGTATGTGTATGTGTGTGTGTGTGTGTGTGTGTGTGTGTGTGTGTGTGTGTGTGTGTGTGTGTGTGTGTGTGTGTGTGTGTGTGTGTGTGAGTGTGTGTGTGTGTGTGTGTGTGTGTGTGTGTGTGTGTGTGTGTGTGTGTGTGTGTGTGTGTGTGTGTGTGTGTATGTGTGTGTGTCTGTGTGTGTGTGTGTGTGTGTGTGTGTGTGTGTGTGTGTGTGTGTGTGTGTGTGTGTGTGTGTGTGTGTCTGTGTGTGTGTGTCTGTGTGTGTGTGTGTGTGTGTGTGTGTGTGTGTGTGTGTGTGTGTGTGTGTGTGTGTAAGTATAAGTAAGTAAAATATATTTATTGCCTTTCCTTATACATCACCCAAATCAATAACAATAATACATACTTTTATAGGCACGGTCTGTCGAGCAGCAGCTCCTTGGACAGACAGGTTTATCTTGATTTTTTTTTTTTTAGCATAGGCAAAATTCATAAAAAACAGAAAACAACATGGGTAGTATTCATGAATCATTCATACCAAAATACATAAACATACGATATATACAATAACTATACAATTTTTAGTACTAGAGATAACAGTAATTTTTTTACGTGTTTTGGGATGCATATAAATACTTTTTAACTTTCATTTTGAATTGAGATATGTTGTTATTTACAAGATTTTTAATGTCTGCAGTTAGATAATTCCATAATTTAGGACCATCACATAAAACACTGTTATTGAATGAAGTTGTGCGGAACTGAGGACAAAGTAGATTGATATTGTTATGTCTTGTGTTATGAGTAGTTACTATGAATTTAAATAATTTGCTTCCTGGATAAAGATTTATGTTTCTGTAGATAAGTAAAAGAATAAAGTATGTTCTGATTGATTTGAAATTAAGAATATTTACAGAGAGATACATATGGTACGTAGAATCATATTTTCCCTTAAAAAGTATACATCTTATGATTATATTTTGAGCAATTTTTAATTTATTTAAGAAGGATGGCCATGTGCACGACCAAATAGATATGCAGTAAGTCATATGAGGATAACATAATGTATAATAAATACTTAATAATGCTTCTGATGTGAGTTGATGACGGACCCTATATAACACACCACACACTTTAGCCAGTTTCATACATACATCATTAATGTGGTTGCTCCAATTCAAGTTTTCGTCAATATGTATACCAAGGAATTTTGTATGCTGAACTCGTTCTATTATCTTACTTTCTAACAATAATGGAGGCAAAACATTTCTTATTGAACGGTTTTGAAAAAGTGTATATTTGGTTTTAGTAATATTAAGATTAAGTTGATTTACTTTTATCCAATGATTTATTAAATTTAATTCTACTTGCAAGTTGAAATGTAAAGAATCTATATTTTTGTCTGTTAGTAAAAGATTAGTGTCATCAACATAGACGAAAATTTTGAATTTTGAGCTAGCACATATGATGTCATTAATATATATTAAAAAAAAATAGGTCCTAAAATAGATCCTTGTGGTACACCCTTGGATATAGATTTAGCAAGTGAATATGTGGAATTGCAGTAGACAGATTGTGATCTATTATCAATGTAACTCTTAAACAATATCTGTGGAACACCTCTAATCCCCATGTATTCTAATTTATCAATAAGTATTTTATGGTTTAATGAATCAAAGACTTTGGACAGATCTATGAATATTCTAGCAACATGGTACTTTCGCTCTAAATGTGTATAGACATAATTGACAAATTGTAGGATTGCCGTTTCCGTGGAATGGTTTGCTCGAAATCCATGCTGACACTCCGAGAGCAAACTGTGACTTTCTAGGTAATTCACTAAGCGAGTGGAAATTGCTTTCTCAAATACTTTACTAAACACTGGTAATATGGAGATGGGTCTATAGTTGTTTATATCACTTTTGTTGCCTGATTTGTGTAGTGGTATTACTTTGGCCTTTTTTAATTTATCTGGAAAAATTCCAGTCTTAAAGGAAAGGTTTATTATGTGTGTTATTGGTAGAGAGACTAAAGAGGAGGTGTAAATTAGTAGTTGTAGTGGAATATCGTCATAGCTTGGAGCAGTTACTTTAAGGTCTTTTAGATATTGTTCTATTTCAGTTACTTTTACTGGAGGTAAATACATAGAAAAAACTGGTGGTTCACGTAAATACTGGTCATGCGAGTAGTTGTTAGCATTATCACTAGCAATGAATTACCATTCTTTAAGAAATGATCATTAAATTGATCTGCAATTTCTTTACTTGGGGGCATTAGGTCTATTGAATGTTTATTTATGGTAAAGTTTCTTCCAAGAATTACATTAATTAATTTCCATTGTGATTTAGGATTATCTTGCTTTATAATAGTTATTTTTGGCTGTTCTTAAAATAGATGTTAGTTGATTTCTATAAATTCTGTATTTTTCTTTATAACTTAGAGGCCATTTACTTGCTAATCTTTCTAATCTGTGTTTTTCTTTAACTAATGTTACTCACATACAAAGGAGGGGAGATAAAACACTATCGATTAACACAGACCAATCATCCTCACATCCGTAGTTGATAAATTAATAGAAACTATAATATATAATAAACTAGTGAGTTTCCTAGAATACAGTATAATAAATAATACTCAATATGGCTTTTGTACCAAACGCTCTTGCTTAACGAATCTGCTTTACTTTTATAACAATGTAATTATTACTAAGAAAATTTAAGTCACATGGCATAGCTAAGAAAATTCTTAGGTGGCTTGAAGACTGGCTTTCAGAGAGAAAACAACGCATTTTTTTTTATAAACGGTAAATCATCTAACTGACGAGACGTTATAAGTGGTGTGCCACAGGGTTCAGTACTTGGCCCCATATGTTTTTTTTATTCATAACAATGATATCGATGAAAGCCTTACCTGTAAGATATCAAAATTTGCTGACGATACAAAAATCACAAGTAAAGTATCTACAACCACCGAAAAAATACAATTACAATCCAACTTCGACATCTAAGCTGGTCAGAAAAGTGGCAAATAAAATTTAATGTTGATAAATGTAAATTTTCCATATCGGAAATAATCTATACATAAAATTTACAATGAATGACTCCAAACTTTCCAAGATTAGCTATGTAAAATATTTAGAGGAAACTTTGAATAATGAGTAAGCATTGTTCAGACAGCTAACAAACAAGTCGGCTTCATCTGAAGAACTTTTGAGTATAAATCTGGAAAATAGTTATCCCTACACTATTTAATGCACTTGTACACCCTCATCTGGTTTATATTAAGAAAAAATATTGGTAAGCTGGCGAGAATACAATTAAAACTTAATAAAATGATCCCTAGATTGCAAAAAAAAAAAAAATTTTTTTTACGAAGAACAACTAAAAGAGCTGAACTTATTCAGTTCATCCAAACGTAGACTACGAGGTACTGAGGTATTATGGTATTTATACTTGTCCGTGGCAATATTAACATAAACGACTATGAAACTACCGATCTCACAAGCACTACTCGCAACAATGGCTTCAAGATCATTAGTAAGAGTTTTAGATCAAACGAAACAAAGCACTTTTTCTTTGATAGAATCGTGAGTATATATAATTTTCTACCATCACTAATTATTAACAGTAACATAATTCAATAATTTAAGAAAAAGCTTGATAAGGACTTAACATCAGTTCACCATATCGAGTTTTTCATTCTTACGTAATTATATTTTATTTTATTTTTTATTAGTGGTAGTAATAGCCGTATATTACGCCTGTTTTCTCACTTGCATATACAAGTTCCATGAGAGTTTGTTAATACTACATGGCATAATTTCTTCCAGCCAGCTTCGGAGGAATCTACCACTTTTCTGTTTTTTTGTCTATCAAGTAGATATTATAATAGTAGAATGTAGCCACACGAACAGCCTCGTTTGGTTCAGTTTAACTATTGCTGTTTGGGCTTCCTTTGTACTCTTTTGTACTTTAGCTTCTTTCTCGTACACTCACTCTTCACTCTCTACAAACAACATAGTGTCATCTGCAAATAAGCATGTCACAACTGTTCGCCCAATTCCATTACTTTTTTCAGTATTGCACCTACATTTCCACTTTAGCTCTCTATTCTCTCATATGCTCATGCAAAAAGATATATCAAACAGCCAATAGCCTCTGGCTAGTAAAGTGATAGCGCGCTTGGCTGCAATTCTGTGGTCCTGGGTTCGAGCCCCGCTCAGGCACGATAAAAAGCTGTTCACTGTTGTCAGAGGTTACTGCCCCTGTGAGCTAGTGGGGTTGGGGGGAGGGGGTTTGAGTTAGCGGCCAAGATCATAGCCAAGGCTGATTCAGGTCTCACTTGGGTGAAGAGAGGGCCTGAGCCACCCATTATGTACGTGTTGGGTGTAATATTATTCACACTGTTACGCCCTAGCTACTCACAATCCCTCGTGAGCCCGAACGACCGGTCCTTGGCCGCCCGACGCTCGAAGCTACCTAAGCTACCTACCTACTAGGAATATTTAATAGCGCAACGGATATAATTCGCCGACCTCACACCTCACCCTCTTGAGGTGTGCTAATTCAACGATTCCTTGCTAGGGACGCAACATCCACCTCCTCCCGATAGTCCAAGAGCAATAGGTTTAACCTGGAACAAATTATAAACAAGCTGAACATTTCAGGATATGTTTAGAAAGGTGTCCTGAATAACATACTAAAAGTCCCCAGAAATCCAGCTCGTGCTTCACGAGGAATTCAAGATGGCGTCCAAAATGGCCGACATTTCCGAAGTTTCCCATATATCTGGTTTCAGACACGATAGAAACGCAAACAAGGTGTCAAATTATACTTTTTGGGGCACGTGGATTTCGATTTAACCATTATTTAGACGCAAAGATGAAAATTTGTTTTGATATATTTTTATTTATCGAATATAATATTTTTTAAAACTACATTTTGACCTTACTGTATAAATACTATATATTTTTTTTTTTCAGAGAAAGACAGTGAAATGGCATTATGCGTCATATGTCAAGATGCTTTGGGAAGCAATTATGTCTGTGTTGGAGACAAGGGGCGAAGGACACTCGTGGCAGTAAGCTTAGAAAGACAAGATGGACTTCATCAGCTGTTCCAGACGAAAGATCCTCTGCAACTGAATGCTCCTTGTCGCAAAGCCTACACCCGTGGTACCAGCATTAAGGCAGAGAAAAGAAAGGCAAGTGAGGCACCAACTGAGGAAGAGGCTGCACCAACTAAACTGAGATCTAGAAATCCTTTCTTCGACATAGCGAAAAACTACTTATTTTGCTCTGAGGTGATAGAAACTGACACCAAACTACCTCTCCAAAGAAGAAAAAGTTTCAGCAATGTTGAAACTATTGAATTAAAAAACAGTGTTTTGAAGCGCATAGGAGAAAGGTGTGATGAGTGGGGTGACTCTGTTGGCAAGAGACTAGACACCGTCATAAATCTGGTAGCAGCTGAGGCAAAATACCACAGAGTGTGTGCTAGGGACTTCTTTGCTAGTACTCTGAACACAAAACATGTTGGCAAACCAGCTGATGATGTAAGAGATTCTGCTTTCAGTGCACTCTATTAATTTTTAGACGATAATGATGAATGTTAATATTCCCTATCTGTGCTAATGGAACATATGAACGCCTTCCTACAGGGTAAAGATGGATATTCCGTCAAATATTTCAAACAAAAGCTGAAGAAATATTATGGTGATGCCATCATCATCTCTAGCATCACTGGAAAAGAAAGCATTGTCAGCTTTCGTGACACTGCACACAGATTACTGCGTGAAAAATGGGTTACAGACATAACAACTGGACAAAGCTGTGAAAATGATAGCATAATTGACATGACTGCATCAATTATTCGCAATGATATTCGCTTGTCAGTCTGTGATCTTAGTCAATATCCCACAATGGAAGACACTTAAAATTGTGACAGCCTTATTCCTGTGTCCCTTAAACGTATTTTGCGCAAATTGCTGGATCCAAAGGAGAAACAGTCTACTGTTGTAAAGAGACGGTGCACAGCTATAGGCCAAGCAATCATTTCAGCCTGCAGACCAAAATCTTTTATCTCACCAGTACTACTTGCCATATCATTGTACATACATCGCAAGTATACCTCACGTGAGCTAATAGACATCCTTAGCAGTATTGGTTTTGCTGATGATTACAGGGAGGTACAACGCTTTGAGTAGTTTCATATCCTCTTGTGAACCTTCATATGGCTTAAATGGTTTTGCACAATTTGTGTTTGACAACGCAGACTTTAACGTAGCCACGCTGACTGGTCACGACACATTTCATGCTATGGGTGGAAAAGCTTGTGTGACTCCTCCAAGAACAGTGGATAAACTTCTTATCAAACGCACTGTGAAAGCTTCATCAGCAGAGCTACTTGGTACCTTTAGGCAAATCCCAGTAAAAACATACAGCAAGCCAGCAGTATCTGGTCTGCAGTCTGTAACAGTAG
>JAXIVD010005463.1:0-25000 GCA_036785275.1 Cancer borealis
GTTTGTTTGGTAAGTATTGTCTCCACACACTTAATTGTTTGTGAGATGAATACAACACTAATTATAACACTAGCCTCGTTACTTATTTCCTTACAAAGACTGATATATACAAAAACTTCACTCATTATACTCCTTCAAACACCAATAAGTCGATAAATTTCTCCTTTCCCAATCATCAACATAATTCTTGGTTGACTATCTTTCTTTATCTTTCCTTCCTCGTTAAGTGCATTACAACTTATTCTTACGTAGTACTGAATGAATAGAGTAAATACAGACTGACCTACTGAAAGTGTGTGACGGAAGGGCGTGAAGGTGACAAAGGGAAGGGAACATGAGTGGAGGGAGGGAGGGAGGGAGGACAGGAGATGACGGGGTATGAAATATGAGTCAGAGTCGGAGGAAACGTGGGAGTGAGAAAACTTGGCGACAGAAGCAAGGAAAGTGGAGGACAAGGAGAGAAGGAACGTGAGGTGACAGGGAGGAAACCGCAGTGGGATAAAAATTCTATAGTAACTCGTTCCTATCCGCCACAAGGTGATCACGAGACATTCTTCAGTGTGACAGGACGGCAGGGGGGAGGGGGAGGGGGGAGGTGGGAGAGGGAAGGGCGAAGATTAAGGGCAGGTTTGGGGGGGTGTTTATTTTGGGTCTTACTGAGCTTAGGTAGTGCTGAAAGGATAAGATGATGTTTATTGGTGTGTCCTTTTACTCTCTCTCTCTCTCTCTCTCTCTCTCTCTCTCTCTCTCTCTCTCTCTCTCTCTCTCTCTCTCTCTCTCTCTCTCTCTCTCTCTCTCTCTCTCTTTTTACTCTCTCTTTCTGTGTGTGTGTGTGTGTGTGTGTGTGGTGTGTGTGTGTGTGTGTGTGTGTGTGTGTGTGTGTGTGTGTGTGTGTGTGTGTGTGTGTGTGTGTGTGTGTGTGTGTGTGTGTGTGTGTGTGTGTGTGTGTGATTTATGAGTTTATAAGTATGTTATGACTGTGATCTTTTTAATTATGTGTCATTATTATTATTATTTTGTATGTCAGTGTGTTTTTTTATCTCCTTTTGGTTCATCTTACACGTGCATCCTTGACTTTTGATATGTTTCACCATTGTCCTTTTGCCACACTCTATACTTCATCTCTATCTTGCTATTTGATGTCATGAACTATACTGTTTTGTACTATAGATAAGCACTATTCACTATCATGAACGTGGTCTCCTTTATACTGTGTGACGGCTGTGAGGGGTACTGGCAGGCCTGTCAAAACGCCACACTCTGACGAAGGCTTAATCGCTTTGGCATTTACTAACCAACTAACAAAACTAATACCTTCTCGTAGCCTCTCAGCAATCCCCAGCAGCAGACACCCGGTGTAGGATGCTACTAATGTTTCTTCCTGTCGCGTAAACCAACCTCTTGTCTCTTTTTTTCCTTCCAGAGGCTCCACCTGTGTATTTCAACAAATCGATGCTCTTCAACTGCACAGCCTAAACCCATTAACACAAACCCTCGAGTACACACCGAGTAACAGAGTGTGGCGTAGTGAGAGTGTGGCTGTTTAACTCTGCCATTCCCGCTGTCTACTGCTGCCTCCCTCCTCCCCCTATTCAGGCTCCTGGTGGGGGCTCCAAGGACGCCGCTGGCCCGCACCTCCCCAGGACGACCCTCTACTCCGACTCCGCCTGGCTGTCAACCTCACCCAGATGGACGCATAGCCCTTTACAGTCTCACAAATAAGAGCCCTGGATGCACTAAGGGCTGGAGGAGCTCTCTTCTCTATTCTCTCTCTCTCTCTCTCTCTCTCTCTCTCTCTCTCTCTCTCTCTCTCTCTCTCTCTCTCTCTCTCTCTCTCTCTCTCCTTCTCTCTCTCTCTGTTTCTCTCTCTCTCTCTCTCTCTCTCTCTCTCTCTCTCTCTCTCTCTCTCTCTCTCTCTCTCTCTCTCTCTCTCTCTCTCTCTCTCTCTCTCTCTCTCTCTCTCTCTTCTTTTTTCTTTTTCTCCCTCTCTGGGTGCCACAAGAGCTGTACAGGTTGAGTCGGCCGTCATCCCAATGTGAATATGAACCTTCACAGGACGTAGTGAGTCCCCTCTACTCTCCCAACACGATACTGGCCGCAGAAAAGGGCGGGCGAACATGAAAACAAAAAAACAATGCAGAAACCAGTGTAAGGACGATGGTTGGTTAGGGCGACGGACAACCAGACTGCCTCCTGCTCCTCGGCCGTAGTGAGAGCGAGAGAGGGACGCCCCAGGTACTGACTCTGCCCAAAAGTCGTGATGTGCCCAGTGCACGACCCCTGATGCCCAGACTCGACCTGCCAGTACCAGGAATCTTGGCTGCCAATTATGTGATCTTTTTTTCTCTCTCTCTCTGGTGTGTGTGTGTGTGTGTGTGTGTGTGTGTGTGTGTGTGTGTGTGTGTGTGTGTGTGTGTGTGTGTGTGTGTGTGTGTGTGTGTGTGTGTGTGTGTGTGTGTGTGTGTGTGTGTGTGTGTGTGTGTGTGTGTGTGTGTGTGTGTGTGTGGATTGCCAAGACTTCCTACACTACTGGACTGGTGTTACGCAATTAAGCAAAAAAAACAAAAAACAAAACAAACAGGTGCGCAGAAACCCCGACAGACATACAGACAGACTGAAGATGATTCATGTACATAGTTTTTTTTTTATCTCTCTCTCTTTCTTCGGTCAGTGATGATGAGCAATGGTGAGCGAAGGTGATTGACGGGGTAGAGGAACATGACCCCTGTACAAGGACGCTGTGTGTGTGTGTGTGTGTGTGTGTGTGTGTGTGTGTGTGTGTGTGTGTGTGTGTGTGTGTGTGTGTGTGTGTGTGTGTGTGTGTGTGTGTGTGTGTGTGTGTGTGTGTGTGTGTGTGTGTGTTAAGTTTAAAAACAAAAAAAAACACCTTCCAATGTTTCTGCTTTTTGGAAAACGATCTGGCATTGATTACTTTTACTTAGATGGACTGAAAGAACAATGATAGCAACACTTTAACCTTTAATTAATGGTAGACTGTAAGGAACCCATTTACTAATTTACTTAATGGTCATCACCGTCAAGAAGAAGAATAAGAAGAAGAAGAAGAAGAAGAAGAAGAAGAAGAAGAAGAATGATTGTTCTTTACTCAGAAAACGAACACAAAAAAACAAGTTCAAAAAAATATTAAAAAAGAAAATGATGTGGTGGCCCCATTTCTCTGCTTTTTTTTTTATGACTCTCTCTTCAGCACTGTCAAAAACATTTTCCAGACATTCTAAAGCATATGTGAATCCCCCGATTAACGTTATTACTCTATACGATAAGGTGCGAGTGAGGTGCGTGCGTGTGTGGTGAGGCGGGGTGGTGACTGCCCCGCCCACTTGTGTATAAGTTATGAGGAAGAAGTGACCAGGCAGTTACATACCACCGAGATTGTGTGTTGATATCCCCTCCTACTCCTCCTCCTCCTCCTTCTCCTCCTCCTCTACCTTCTCCCTTCCTTCCTCCCTCATCCTTCCCTTCGTCCACCCTCTCTTATTATGTAATTCATGTGTTTTTACCTTTGATTTTGTAGGGTATACTGCCGCAGTCTGCTTTGAGAGTAAATTATTGACCTAATGCTCTGTGGAAAATACCAGTTATAATAGATAGTTGGTCTGCAAAGCCGGAGAAGAAGAGGGTTCTATCGAGCACACACACACACTCCCCCCCTCCAACCTATTCCCCTAACCACGCAATTCGTCTTTTACGTTCCTTGTGGTGGTCCGTTGGGTTCCTCTCCTCGTGGTTTAGTTGACATAAGGGCGCCGTTGTGCTGTTTCAAGGCGGGTTAACCTGTGCAGAGACTCGCCAGGCTCTCTGTGTCAGCTGCTGTGTTTGATTAAATTAATTAAAAGTTGACTCCTGTTCTGGTTTAATTGATTAGTTTCTTTTTTAATTTATACAGCAAGTAATGACGAAAAAAAATCTTTCTTAATTGTTAACTGAAAATATGCTCCAAAATTAAGGTTTTTATCTAAATTTGCATGCTCAATATCAATTATACAATAAAACAAAATAAAAAAATTAACTTATATTTATTGAGCGTCGTCTCAGTATAAAAAATAACGACTTCAAAATCGGAAAATAAACCCGATAAGAGGAACCCGATCGATCGCCCCCAAACAAGTGAACGTAGCCACCAGTAGTGAAGTTTTGGGGCTTAAACAAACTTTCTCACTCGCCACAAACATCTCCTCGCGCCTCATAACAAAGCAACATTAACAAAAACCGTCAAACGCAGCATCACAACTCCCCCAAGCCTACTCCCTCCGTTCATTTTTTTACCTCCTTTTATTAACTCTTCGTCAAACCCGCCGGTCGAGCTGTCAGGCCCCGCAACGCCCCCGCGGAGACCCAAGAACTCTAGTCATGATCCGAAGCTACCACCCCGCCCTTCCTCCCTCCCTCAGGACACACGCACCGCCGCGACTCTCTTCTCCGGCTACGCATTCACATGTTACCTGTTGTTACCTGCATCCCGTGTCGCCGAGCACCTCACCTGGGCGCCTTTCCCTCCAGGACAAGACCACTCGCTGCCCTTCCCTGTGTGTGACCCTAAGGCAGTGACGCTTCCCCTTCCCTCCCCACCACCCGGCCCGCTGCCTTCCCTAGGGGCGTGCAGGGCTGGGTTCTGGGCCCCTCGGTGTTTTGCTCGACCCCACTTGTACTTATGAGTCTATATATATAATCTATTTACATATAGAAGACTGGAATTCTCATAGGAAAAAAACAACAAACCCCAACAACTTGTGCTGCTTTGTTCTATAGGAGATAAGTCACAAATGTATGTATTATGGAATAAATGTTGGAGTTCTGTACAGTGAGGTTGTCCTTATCCCCAGTTCGAACCTCACTTACACATATAAAAAAACTACTTCTTGGCGTGATTCTTTTTATACATATTCTTGCATACTTATTTTCTGTGAGTGTACTGGTAAGATATTCTCTCTCTTTATTTATCTATCAATCTATATATCTCTCTCTATCTATATATCTACTAATCTATTTATCAAACTATTTATCTATTTATCTATCTATAAAACTATCTATCTATCTATCCATCTATAACACACACAAACACACACACACCTACACACAATAAACGCAGCAGAAGGCCCCTCTACCGGTGTTTCTGGCTCTCCTGTGATAAATGACGAAACTTTGTCCCTCGCCTCCTCAAAATTCCACCTCATTACCATATTAATCTGCATACACTCCCGCTACATTTTTTTTACGTTCGTGGCAACACCTCGACGCGCCCAACGACGCTGGAAGGACTACTGCTGCTGAGGAGAGGAAAGGTAACGATGGTAAGGACTCAAATGGTTACAGGATAGTTAAGGTTTGTATGTCTGTATGTATGTATGAATGACTGTCCTTCTGTTTGTCAATGTATCGATCTTTTTGTCTGTGTATGTGTGTGTGTATGTATGTTTCTGTGTAGGAATTGATCAAAACATAATTATAAATACACATAATATATATACAAAAAAAAATTACATACCATCACGGATTCCACACATGATTAATGAAACGTGATGAAAACGAATAGCACAAAAAAAAATAATAATAATAAAAAAATGAAAATGACAAATGACATTTCACACAGAAAAAAAACCTCACAAATAAATTGATGAAATAATAATGAAACAGTAACAATAATCTATTAGGAAAAAAAGTGCCACATGACATCAATCGTCACGTTTTTATATGAGATTGATGGCAGCACGAGGGTGAGGGGAGGAAGGGGAAGGGAAGGAGTAAGGTATGGAGGAGGAGGAGGAGGAGGAGGAGGAGGAGGAGGAGGAAGGCGCTCAGACAAAAGATTCCTGTGTGCCATGCCTTAAAAGGGCTGCTAGTGCTTCCTGGTTGTAGAAAGGAAGGAAGGAAGGAAGGAAGGAAGTGGGAATGTGGTTTGAAAGGAGGAAGAAGGAGGAGGAGGAGGAGGAGGAGGAGGAGGAGGAGGAGGAGAAGGAAGCGGGAAAGGAGGAAGATGAAGAAGAAGAGGAGGAGGAGGAGCTGTATCACGTCTTCTAACTTGACCTTAGAGAAATGTGAGGTCAAGGAGCACCACACCGGCCGGAACTTCAACATGTGAGTGCCAGGTGGAGTAACATGGCCCTCAGCGGTGCCTTGGTCAGCTAGGTGGTGGAGAGGTCAATGGGTACGTGTGTGCGTTGACTCATGGACACGTGGCTTTCGTTTTTACGTGGTCCTCCAGGTGTCTCTCAGGTGTCATTGGGTGCACGTCCTTCACCTGCACACTCACTAACAAGAACAAGAGTCTCGGAGTGATGCGTGACGAGGTTGATGTTGTTTTTATGTCATCACAATTGCTTCACTCCACGTCACTGCGCCATAAACTGTGTAGTAATGCGTATTAATTGCGTATTATTACACCAGCATATTTAATTAATGCTGAAACTGATATTAATAATTGTTGCTATTAATGCTAATGCCGAGGCACCCCACGCAGTCATCGTGTTAAAAATCTATTACATCAAGGGGAGGATTTACCTTTATGAGTGTGAGTATTTACATTACAGGATAATTGAATGTATCTAATAATGTTGAATAGAATGAGTTGCGGCACAGAAACTCGTGCGTCTATCTAAGAGTTCTTAAAGTTCTCTGCAAAGGAGGACAAGTAAGTGAGAAAAAAATAAATACATACACACAAGATTGTTTTTTTGTGTGTTGTTGGTTCGTCTTTAGAAACAGCAACGACCAGCTCCAACTTGTCTCTGAACTGTCACCTCCACGACCCTCTCCTTGTCGTCTTGTGCTCGCCGCCGCCGCCCCCAACACACCGTCGCGACACAAACACGACAAACGCAACACTAAACACAGACGCCATTGTCACTTGGACCCAAAATACGCGGTCCTTAAAGAAACTCGCAGGATTAAGGACTTCTTCAGGAGGCATCGCGAACCCAGCAGGACCACAACCTCACCTCACCACCTCGTCCCTCCTGCAGCAGCGCCTGACGAAGGACATAACGCCGCGTGTAATAGGTGTAAGAGGAACATTTAAGTGTCTGGCGGTGGCGATGGTGGTGGTGGAGGTAGTGGTGGTGGTGGAGGTGATCACAATAGTCAAAGAGGCGGTGGCGAGGCCGAGAGAGGTCCCCGCACCCTTGGCTAATCCTGGTTGAGAAACGAGAAAAGTTTGGCTGGAGACTTTGAGCTCATTACGACTGCAGTAGCCTCATTACGTATGCACACGCCCTCAGCAGGCAATCAAAATCGTATGCTAGCCTCGCCCGCGCCCCCAGCTGTGGCCCAGGAACAAGGTAATGTCTGGCGCGCCTTTAGAAGATGGCCTTTACACCCTCCTTCTCGTCCTACCCCTCCTTCCCTTCAGATCCCCTCACCCCCCTTCCCCCTTGCCTCTATCCCCGAATAGCGTGGCCCTCTCCCGACCCTCTTTCTCTCTCTCTCTCTCTCTCTCTCTCTCTCTTTTTCTTCAGCCACTTCCATTCTCTCCTGTACTTACTCCTCTCTTAACACGAATCCTTACCATACATTTCTCCTTCCCCACACATCCTACACTGAAATGGAGGTAAATACGTATACTTTCTTACACGATTTAAGGTCTGATTAGCCTCACTTTGTCTTATTTACACGAACGTTTTACTGTTGGCATTAAATTAATAATGTTGATGAATGTGTATATGACGTTTAACTCGTAATAGTCTAACGATGTAATTACTTGTTTGTGTTTGTTTAGTTTGTGTTACGTGGTTTGAGTTTTAAGGTTTTTTATCTAGGAGGAAATTCAAGCGTAATCATAAACTTCTGTAGCGGTAATTATAGAACTCATTTAGGACTACTGCATTGAAAGAAGGTTGATGTTCATTTACCTTGTTAATTATAGCCATTTTCAGCCTAATGAAAAGCTACAAAGAGCTGAGAATAAAAAAAATACAATTAAGTCTCTCAGGTTGATGAAGGTAAATTACAAATATCTCATTAATCCATCAGGTGTAAGGTACTTAATCATTACCTTCACTTCCTCTACTCTTGAATCCTTCGTCAGCTGACCCTCCTTCAAGTAAGTCATCATGTCCTAGTGTTTAGATTTATACTCAATCATCCTGTTTCTCCACTAAGCTGGTCTTTTTCTCTCTCTCTTTTAGGTAGCTACTTCTGTTTTAGCCTTTTTTTTCTCTCTATCTCTCTATCAATCTATCTATCTTTTTATCTGTCTATATATCTACATCTATCTATCTTCGTGAGTCTTTTCTCCTGTGCATCATCTGGGTCACCACTGCCAGGAGTCTTGACCTACACTGTACAACCCTCGAGGAAAACACGAGGAGCTAACTTATCATCCTTCAGCGGCTCAGTGGGGGGCTGCGGGGAGGAGGAGGAGGGGAGGGAGTAGGAGGAGGAAGAGGAGGAGGAGGAGGAGGAGGAGGAGGAGGAGGAGGAGGAGGAGGAGGAGGAGGAGGAGGAGGAGGAGGAGGAGGAGGAAAAGGATGTGGAGGAGGAGGAAGCTTCACTCGCATACCCCGACAGTTAAATATTTTCAAGCTTTTGCTCCTAAACTCAAGAACCATTGGCGAAAAATGTGTTCATAATTAATAACTGCTGAGGGTAAGGCTGAATAACATTAATCTCAACACATAGCCCGCATTCCGAGGAGCCGCCGACAGGGCTGCCAACACGGAGATGAACACCTCCAGTACACACACACGTCCAAGGGAGCTTCTTAGCACGTTCTCCTTATCTTGCAAACCACTCATATCGATTAAAGAAGACAAAATTTAAATAGAACCCACGACCTATAGAGGATAAGAGGATGAAATTACCAAGTAGACGGTGATTTGTATGGTTAATTTAGACTCGTTTGAAAGGGGTGAGGTTGGCAGGCGTGGCCGCGACCTGCCCTGGAGGCGGCCCCGTCTTGAGCAACACCCAAGGAAACGCCTCAAAATTAATATACAAGAATGGTAACACGAGACTGAACGCTGAATTTACCGTGAAACTTAATCATTTCGTACGCGAGAGAGAGCCGGAGGAAGTGGCGGGGAGGAAGGTGGCGATGGAAGAGGAAGGTTCAGGGTGCAGAGTGAAAAAAAAGGCGCGAGGAAGCCTGTAATTCGTCACTCGAGGAAGGGTAAATACCGACCTGCTTAACCGACGCTGAAAATGCAGCAAGTCGACCAGAAAACCCTCGAGGGAGTTGGAAAGAGTAACTCAAAGAATGGCTTGAAAAAATAATTAATGAAGAAGAAGAAATGCTAGTTAAAATTCATTAGTCCAAACATTAACTCCTTCAGTTCGATAGTTTATTTTTCTAAATTTAAGGTATACATATATGAAGCATCCTAAAAAATATTTGAAAAATACCTATTTAATTTGCACCTACACTTACACAGTACAAGTAATATTTCATGAAAGCTTGGCAAGAACAATCCAACTATTAGTACACAATAATAGAGACAACACACTAATAACAAAAACAAATGCAAAAATTTACCTAAAGAAAAAAATATGTAATTAACCACCAATCACTACTAAACCCATAAAATATACCCATTGATAAAAATATACCTAATCATAACAATTCACCCATTCACACCGTACACTATGGATCTTCTCTATTCGACTATCTCCTCTTGTCTGCATGTCGCTCTTCTATCACACCTTATCTTCACTCCCTTGTAATACCTTATTTTTACTCCCCTTGTAATGAGGACAAATGTTCGTCTGACACACACTGCTGATGGCCAGGAGGGAAAGTTTTACCCACAATAAGACCCTGACCCAATCACCTTCCCTTTCTAACACATTTTCTCCTATTCGCACTGTCGGGTGATAACGAGGTGACTTTGGCCTAATCTATATTATTATTCTCTACTATTCCCTTCTTTCCTTTTCTGTTTGAATTTGTAATAATGAAAATATAATTCTGAATATATTTTCTCCTAATTTTTCCCGGTCTGTTTTCCCGCCAAAGTGATGAGGATGGGACAGGGTTTGCTTCCCGTCCAATCTGTCTTTCTCACCTTGCCTCGCGGTCCCTCGCCTTCCGCTTTGACGTCACTTTGTTTACAAGTCTGGCATCAGTGAGGTGCCAGTTAGCATTCAGTTTATTCATGAAATTTGACATGTCTTATGATTGCCTTCTAGAACACAAATAAGCAAACTGAAGAAGAGAAAGTTTTGAATATTGTACTTTAAGTTATATTCTATGCTAAGAATATAATTATAGAATGAAAATAAAGAAGGTATAGATTAACAACATCATTCCTATAATTATTTAAATATTTTCTTGCAGGAGTTGAAGCTCATCTCCAAGCCTTTCAACTATGATTCCTTCTTATAGTTCTAAAGGAGAGTGATATTTGGAAATTACGAAAAACCTCTTAGGTATTTTGGAGATGTGCGGTTCCTGACAAGACAACGTTGAGGGCAAGGCGGTTGAGGATCACTCGCAGCCTCGGAAGCACCTCATGAAGCAGCCTCTGACGGAGAAATAGAGGATGGAAGACGACCACCACCATCACCCCGACTGGAGACACACGGTAATTAATAATGAATAGGTGCTTCATTCCAGGTGTTTTGTGGTCATGTTTTCTTTTTTTGTATCGATGGAAGCTGATTCAAAAGTTCAAATTTGCGTGGAAAAAAACATTGTGATATTTGCTTTAAACGTTATCTATATTACATGTGCGTCATTGATTAAACGAAGGTGAATTAGACTCAATCTCTCAATGGTCGCATGCTAACTGTGATTTTTAAAAGGTAATTATATACATATAATGACGTAACCATTGATGGAAAATATTAATGGTTTAATCATCGTTCTAAAGGGATGATAAACAATACAATGTGCAGTAATTTTGGAGAAAGAAAGACCGAAGAAAAAAAAAACACACTGTAAAGCTTGGATACGAAAGAAATAGTTTTTCTGTCTCATTCAAATAATTCAACGCAAGAAAATTATATTACCTCAAAGTTATTCTGTCAAAAGAAAAAAAGAAAATACATAATATAATTTGCTTGAACTCACATACCTTTCTTTCATTTCCCGACAGCCGAAAGTTCACGCAATTTTCCTCAGACATACCTGTAAAGAGGGAAATAAACATTGATTAGAAGCCGTTCAAAGGCAGACAAAATGTTGTTTATATGAAAACTAAGTATAGATAACATGGTGTGTGTGTGTGTGTTCGTGTGTGTGTGTGTGTGTGTGTGTGTGTGTGTGTGTGTGTGTGTGTGTGTGTGTGTGTGTGTATATGTGTGTGTGTGTGTGTGTGTGTGTGTGTGTATATATGTGTGTGTGTGTGTGTGTGTGTGTGTGTGTGTGTGTGTGTGTGTGTGTGTGTGTGTGTGTGTGTGTGTGTGTGTGTGTGTGTGTATGTGTGTGTGTGTGTATCTGTATGTAGCATCAAACCACAGTAATGGAAAAGGAAAAAAATTGAAAAATAAAAAAAGACGAGGAAAGAACACGAAAAAAAGCAAAACGAAAACAAGAGAAAAAAAAAAAGGAAACATAAAATGACAACAGGGAAATGCATAAAGGAGGAAGGGTAAAAGGAGGAAAAAGGAGTAAAGGTGAGGGTGAGGGAGACACGCTAAATAATTCACAACAGCAAGACGGCAAAGGGAAAGCTCCACACCAGCGGGAAAGATAATGATCAAATCGGTCGGTAATTTTAACTGCTCTCCGAATCGTTACGCTATTTATCTAATTAACGTGTGGCCATCCATTATTCATTATTATTGTCTCAAATTACATAATCGGGGCTCGTTATATCACGGGTTTGTCAATTTTCCGAGTGGTGATTCAGCTGTCTGGTGGGTGGAGGGGCGGGGCGGGGCAGGGCGGGGTGGAGGAGGAGGAAGGGGTATAAACAGATCACGAGAGGAAGCAAGGAACTGTCTCTAGTATTTCTTTTTTTTTTACCTAGGACACTCTACCACTTGCCTCCCTTCCGCTGCCTTGCCGTGGCGTGGCGCGGCGTGGTGTGGCGTGCTGCAGGGCACTAACTCACACCTCCTCGCCACCACCCTGCGTCGCCCGCCTCACGCACTCCGCCCATAATGCACCTGCCGATCGCTGCTCACCTCACACCTGAGTTCCGGTTACCTCTACACGATCTCCCGGCCTCGTCCTCCCTCCTGACGCAGATTAAAACTTTACCTGCCGCTTGTTAAGTCTACCTGTTCCTCATTTTCCTTCTTATCCAACCTCTCTCTTATACTGTCTCTCTTTTTCCTGGTGTTTTCCGTTTTCTTTCTTCCTTGTACTCGGGGATAAAAATCAGCAGCTGCATTTGCCATAAAGTTTAATAAATGAGCGAAAGTAATGCCACACACTGCGATCGATGCGGGCTGTCACAACGGAGACACACGTAAAACGAATCGACGTGTTTATATTGACACAGCGGGGCGGTAATGCGATGACAATTTACAGTCGTTAGCGCGGCAGGTGATTAAAGTTGATAAAATGACAAGTAATCACGGAGCGGAGGCCACTTTCGGGTTATGCAGTGATAGTTGTGTTATACGAGCCAGGTGTCCGCGGGTAAAGGTGCACCTGCCTTCTCGCCCGATTTGGTATTCACTAGGAGGCCATTTCCGGCTGTGTGTATCACCTAGATTGTCAGCCTTAACCGTCCGTGTAGGGAGAAAAGCCTCATTATCTCCCGCTAAATGAAGGGTGATTGAGGATACCTAATTGCCCCATGTCGTGAGATTGGGTGGTTGTGGGTAACGAGGGCCTGCAGCCGTCTTGGTCGCCAGCTGACAGCAAGCCGCCCGTCTACTTAGGCGCAGTTCGTGACAATGTTCAGGAACAGCGATGTATTTACCTTCGGCGAAAATATATAATTTACGACATAATACGTCAGTGTTTTGAGACGATAATTTACAACTAAATGGCCTAATCACTGCCTCTGATTGGCTGCTGATGTTTTTGTGTACATCTCTTTTAATAGCCAATCACCGTTCACAGTGAATAATCGAGTAATTACGTCATCATTAAAGCATAAACACGTCCTTCAGGTAGATTTAGTTACCATGTTATAGAATCTTTATTTTACGCAACATTATATTTCACTGCGCCGCATCCCCAACTCTGATTATTGAATTAATATTTTATAAAGTGTACTCGCCGGGCTGCCTCACTTGTCGCGGCCCAGGTGTGGCGGCGGTGGTGGTGATGGTGGTGGTGGTGATTGTGGTGGTGATGGTGGTGGAGGCGATGCAGTAGTAATAGTCATCTCACGCTCAAGATGGAAATAAAGGAGAAAAAGATAACATTGAAGCTATAAATAACTTCCATTAACACTTACTCGTAAAAAAAACGCCGCAGCAGTAACAACCTTCGCTCCTCACACAGTCCAGGTACAAAAAAAAACAAAAAAAACAAACAAGGGATACAACAAGAGCGAAAACCCCCCCACATGATAAGTCTTTACGGTCAACAAAGCACCTCTTTCAAGCATCCTTCTTGGCGTCCCTTAACATGAGTATTAAGATGATCCGTTTCTCATTCCACCTCACTAGGCTCGCCGCAAACACACTCAACTCAATGGTGACAATACATTCAACAGAGAGCGGTGCGCGGCAGTGACCAAGAAGGCGACATTGAAAGTAAGAGTGAGGGCGTAGTGGGCGGGGGCGACGAGGCAGTACAGAAACATGGGTGTAATTATGGTAATGGGTGACGGAGGCAGCTTAACGCGCGCTCAGACGAACTCCTCACACAATTTATTATCTAGAGACCAAACAAAGGCGTTTAAAATAGGTTGCGAGACAGCGTGTGACCCACCACAGGGCAGCCAGAGAGTCAAGGTGTGTTCCTCTCTCTCCTTACTAACTACTGCTGCTCTCTGGTAACATCTTCCCCCCTCCTAACCACAATAACAGACACACACACACACACACACACACACACACACACACACACACACACACACACACACACACACACACACACACACACATCAAGATAAATGAGATGATCTAAAACTAAGAGGTTATATAATGCTAAAAAGGTACAAAGTGCGACATTATTGTTATTCAGTGTGTATTAAGATTATTTTCTTTCTTTGTTCTCACAGTCATTTGTTCTCCTTGTCCCCTCCCCCCTCCATCAGACCCCCCAATCACATTACCTATCCCAGACACCCCCAATCCTTAACCACCTGAAATTCCCCGAAATTAGGGTCCCTCACAGCCTCCAGTCTCCTTCCCCTTTTCAAAGACTTCCTACACATCTTCCCAAGTGCCTCCACCCCTATCTCCTCCTCCTCCTCCCTTCCCTATACACCCTTAGGAGATGCTCTGGCACCCGTAGCTTCTTCAAGTAACACCCCCACTACCCCCCCACACCCCTCCGGCATCCCTCCATTCCTTCCCTTTGATGTGAGACTCAAGTGGAGGCGACGTAGAGGAGGATACAATCTTGCTCCTCCACCACTGTCGTCACCACCACCACCACCACCACTAACGACCAACACCACCCTCGCCCTCTCCACCACCACCACCACCACCACTACCACCATAGCCATAATGACAACGACCCTCATTCTGCTATGGCTGCTGCTAGGGGTTACGGGCGTTAAGGATCCCGTAATAGTGGTTTTCGTTCCATTACACTTTTTAAGGTATTTTCTTAGCATTAATGATATGGTGGACAGTCGATGCCAAATGTAAAAGTGATAAGCAAATGGTGTAGTGTATATAGTGGATCGCAAATACGTGGTGAGTGTGTGCTTTACTTCCCCTTCCAGACTTTCAATGACCGGTGGCGTAATTACCCTTTTGTGTTATCATTGTTTGTTTACCTGTCCAACACTATGATTGTCGTGGTGTAATGACCTCATATGATGTTTTTTTTTTTTTTTTTAATCTTTTTTACTGTTCATCTGTAGCAAGCCAGGAAACTCATGGTCGAATAATTTAACATGCTAGTGGTGTTCCCGTCATCTACATGTGATGAGTGTTATCGAATTGTCAACACTGTCCTCTATCGGCAACCTTTCGAATTAGTTTGGCGACTGCACTGCTGTCTGGTGGATAATTTTTGAATGATTAAATGTAAGACTGTTCTTTATCGGAAATTTTTCAAAGTGAGTGAGTAAACAGAGAAGTTAATAGATTATATTTAATCTAATTTCATGTATCGTTAAGGTTCCCTGCTTTTATTGACAAATTTCCCATATTCTTTACATAAATTGAGATAATGTATCAGGTTTGGAAGTGACAAACTGTTTTCTATTATTTTCTTATCTTTTGTTAATCAAGGAAGGCACAATTATTTGTAGCTTATCTGTATCTTATTCTATATTTTATCAATAATGACAGTATTCAAATTTAACTGACTAGCTTAAACAGCTAGACTTAATAAGCTTTCTTATAACAAAGCATACTAATTTCAAACTAGTTTTAATGAAATTAGATATTTGTGAGGAGCAAATATTTAACAAAGAAAATATCCCCTAGAAAAAAAGTTAAAAAAACTACATAATGACGCTCTTCGACAAACAACGTATTAAAATATCTCCAGAGAATGAACAAGTACGACACACAGTTACACCTTACACACATGATACACAGGCACACACAGGGAGGTAAGAGTATAAACAAAAGAACGTTCAAGTGTAGTGTAGGAGGCGCAGGTGGAGTCTAGCAACACCTGTACAGTCTCGAGGCCCACTCATCACCTCCACTTTGCCTGAGCCATCAACTGGTCTGGTCGTGTGGGTGAGACAGTAAGGCTCAGCTCGTCTCTGCATCGTGTTCATCTGGGCACATCACACTACCGATACTTGATCTTCCTGACAATCCTCCACGAGTATCAGCTGCACCACACGCCCGCCCGCACCTTCCCCGCGGCCTCAAACTGTCGCTGCGTTGGACAGGATTCATAAAGGCAGGTGAACCGGGTGGGGAGTCTAGCAGGACGTCACCTCACCACAGAACAAGACTAAACGATGCTTCTCCCACGTCCTACTTGTTCCTTCTCCTCTATTGCTGCCTTGTTGTCTTGACGCTTAGTTTTCCTCTTTTTTTTTTTTTTTTTTTTTTCTTTATTTATTTTTTTGCTCCACCTGAAACATTCCTGAAAGGCCACCTCCCTCCACACCTGTGCGTTAATTCCTTGCAGCGAGCGTTGGAAAGGCCACACGACAGTCCACTCCCCGCCCTCACCACCCCGATCCACCCTGCCCCGCCCCACCCAACCCCCGTCCTTCTCCGCCTCGCCTCACCTCCCTCATTTCCGCCGCCCATGACCGACGCCGAGCTACTGAAAAGGAGGTTGTTTTGTACTCCCGCCTTCTCATCATCTGTGTATCAATTTGGTTGGCGTTTCGTATTTTTACCTCCTTCTTCCTCTGGCTGGCGGGGTAAGGGAGGAGGGGGGGGGGTGTGGGGCACGTCCATATTGAGGTGCACAAAAGGAGAGGATGAATGCGTACGAGGCCGCTGGGGCGCTCAATATGCATATAATCAAGAGATCAATGCCGGACCGTCATGAAACAAACGGGAAAACCTCACATAAAAATGCCGGAGAGGATGAGCAAGTGTGGCGCGTCGGGTCCGGACGGCCAGGTATCATAATGACTCCCCCAACTCGCCATACCCGCTTTGTGGTCACAGCCTTCAGAATGGATATTAAAAAGGCCCCGTCGCTTACTGCATTTTACAAAAGAATGAGTATTAATATCATCACGGGGGATTAGTCTGGGGTATGCCACGACTCACCACCACGCATGATTTCGGTCCTTGCGTCAGGGTTGCTTAACGTCGTGTTTGGAGCGTCGGGAGGCCTTCCTCAGGTGACCCTCGGCCCACCTAGCCAACCATAATGAAGAATAAGGCTGGGAGATCGGACAGTTGCCAGATGCGTTCAAAGGGATCGCGGAGCATCCTTTCGGGTTTGATCCTTTGTGTCAAGATCTAAATAAGTGATATTGTGGCTGAGTGAAGGGACCGAGAAAGCCTCAAGTGTATTATGTGGAATATTCCGCCGCAGTCTCAGGAGAAATTATGGATTTTTGTCCAAAGGATTAAGGAAATATGGGTCGAAAGAGATCCCAAAATGAGGCTGATTGGTGAGGAGGGACACCCGTGATCTCAGGTCGAGTCATTGTCAGAGAACAAAGCATCATGGTGGCGGCAGCGACCCACCTCATCCCACCCCAACCCACACAGACCCACCCCGCCCCGTCCCCGCCCCATCCTCGCCTCGTCCTACTCGCCAGGGGATTACTGCTGCTCAGCGGGCACGCGGGGCGGAGCGCAAGGTGGGGGGGCGACCAGTCAAGCTACAGAGATGGGGAGGACGCTAACAGGCTACTGGGGTTGGGGTAGACTGTCAGACAACATCAGCCACTGGGTATGTGACGGAGGGTGAGGCGGGACGGGAGGCTACTGCTGCTAGGGCGTCGGGAAAGCGGGGTTACAGGGGCACGGCGGGGCCAGTAACACGGCCAGACTGACGGGCGAGCCAGACCCCCGACACCCCACCCCCCAGGTAAACAGGGAAGGAGGCGCGTCATGATGTTACGTAAGAAAGCAGCTGTGAGACATTGTGAACGAGGTGAAGGAGGAGGAAGAGGAGGAGGAGGAAAGGGAAGAGGAAGAACAAGAACAAGAAGAGCTGCAACAACAACTATGATTACTAATACTGCTACTACTACTACAACAAAAAGAAGAAGAAGAAGAAGAAAAAGAAGAAAAAGAAGAGGAAGAAGAAGAAAAATAATAATAATACGAAGACGTTAAGAAGATTAAATAACATGCAATAGGGACAAAAAAATAACGACCGAGAAGAAACAGACAATCCATTTTATCACACACACACACACACACACACACACACACACACACACGCACACGCACACACACACACACACACACACACACACACACACACACACACACACACACACACACACACACCTGCCCCACTGCACGGTCCCTTCCACCCGGTCAGTCAGTCAGTCAGTCACTCACCTTCAGACCACCACCACCACCACCACCACATCCCAGGAGACAAAAGAAGACGGAACCCAATACCTAAATGATTCTTCTTCCCTCAAAACAAATCCCTAGAAGCCAGTGTGGTGGTCGTACAGGTAATATGGAGCGGCTTCCCTTTTTCTTCCTACATAAAGGTGAGGGTCTGGTCGTGTGTGGGTCGAGGGGACCATCAGCATCAAAGGAGGCGAGAGCTATTGTGACTTGTAGGATAAGATTAATCTGCGGGCATTACACAACTGAGCCAGAATGAGTGTCCGCCTGTCTGTCCGTACGTAGATGTGAGGCCGATGATGACCACGAAGGAGGAACGGTGAGGAAGGGAATGAAGAAGTAGAGGAAGAAGGGAATGAAGGAGTAGAAGAATGAGAGGAGGAAATAGAATAGGAAGGGATATACAATGTGCAAAGAGAAGACGGAAGGATGGATATACGTAAGTACAATGTGAGGAATTGGAGAGAGGTAATAAAAAAAATCAAATGAGAAATTGTGTAGAAACTAAAGACAAAAAATATGTACATAAATGAATAAAAAGGGAGAGAAAACATAAGTGAGAAGAAGATGACTGGAAAGAAAAATAAATAGAAAAGAAGTGAAAGAGGAAAGATAAGAAAATATCAGTAAACAAGAGAAAAAGTCAAAGTAGAGAAGATGAAAAGGAAGTAGGAATAAGTGACACAGAGAAATACGCAGAGTGAAAAATCTGAGTAGTAAGTGCAACAAATATAAATAGTTGAACCTACACGATACTAATGACTGTATAGGATTGGAAAACAAACTGATCCACCAAAAGTAATCTTCAATCCTAAGTCTAACACACATTTTTTTTATATCAAAGTGAAATAGGAACCACAAACTGTTCTTAATAAAAAACCGTCTTGTTGAAATTATCCTTCTTCTCTATACTCGAAATCTAACTAATATTTCCCTCTTAATTTCCAATACTTTTCAACATACACATTGTCTTCCATTTCCTAGTTTCCTCCCATCCTCCTCCTCCTCCTGTTCCTCATTTTCTTCCTTTTCTTAACTACATAACAACTTCCTCCACCAATTCTCTCCTTACCATATCCCATTAATTCCCCTCTTTCTTTCCCTTCCTATAATCCTCTCTTTTTCTACTCACGAGCACCTCTTCATCTTAGCCTACATTCTCTCCTTTACTTCCCTTTCCCCTTCCCTTGACCCCTACACGCCCGGCACATGTAGGGGGACATATACAGTGTGTTGGAGGATTATTATTTAGCGCCTCAGCCTTCTCAACGGACCACAAAGGACATCACGGAAGGGACGACGTAGAGGGAGACAGAACCACGTGGACGAATAATCAATCAACACGTGATAAAAGAACTTCCGATCCGTTTTGGTGATGTAATTAACGTTTTTAAGGGAAGGAGGGAAGGAGGAAGGAGGGAGGAGGGAAGGAGAGGAGGAAAAGAACATACGTGAAATAAACTAAAGGGTGACGGATAATATGGTGAAAACGTATGTGTGTGGGGGGATCAGTGTGTGTGTGTGTGTGTGTGTGTGTGTGTGTGTGTGTGTGTGTGTGTGTGTGTGTGTGTGTGTGTGTGTGTGTGTGTGTGTGTGTGTGTGTGTGTGTGTGTGTGTGTGTGTGTGTGTGTGTGTGTGTGTGTGCGTGTGTAAGGTTCGTGTAGGCGTGTAAGGGAATGAGGAGGCGTGTAGGGAGCGTGTACAGGAAGGGGCGGGAGGGCGCGTGCTCCTCCTCTCACAAACCCTTGACTCTCACGGCCTAAACAAAACAACTCCGAGGATTCGTGTCTCCTGCCTAGTGGAGTTTGAAATCCTTTGAACGTGAGCTCAACGCGGGCAGAAGAGTCCTCCAGCGACAATGGAACACAGAAGAAACAATTGGTGACTGTAGTAAGGGTGGCGGCGGACTCTTTGATGTGCTCCCCACCTCCTCCTCCTCCTCCTCCTCCCCTGAGTACTACCTGCTGAAGGAGGGAGGAGTGAACCCATTGGCCTCAAAGGTATCACAAGTGCGCTTCACTACATTTCACTTCCAATTTTGATCTCTGATTATTATTTTCATTTCCCAGCAGCAAGATGTGAGAGATGTGTCAAACGTCTTCCCTCACCCGCCGACCTTTGTGTTCCAGTCCAGCTGTGCGGCGCCGGCGAGGTGGTGGCGCCTAATTAGATTATATGGTAGAATCTGATACATATACACCAAATGTATTGATTTCCTTTGTAATATGGTTCTTCAGGAGAGCTAAGGCAGGAGGAACACAGGAGGGAGGAGTGGAGGCAGGGAGGTCCCGTGGTTGGCGCCCATTGATTGTAGCGGACATCATGGAGGGAGTCAGTGGCGGTGCCTGTGACATCCTTAACAAGGGCTCCTTGACCTAGCTTTAAGTTTGTCAAATAAATATAGAACAATACACTTAATGGTAACGCTTAGGGGTTCCACAAATACGTGGGTTGCATAAGCCAGGGCACCCTGCCTGTGGGCCGCTGATGGCAAGCACACCCTCACCCCTGGACCACCACCTCTTAGACTCCTGCTGTTCCGCGTTAATGTGCGTAATAATACTCGTGTATGTTGATGTGATGGCGCGAGGCGGGGACACTAAAACTCATCTTTCAATCTGCGACGGTGGAAGGAGCGGCGACCCTTTGAGTCACGCGACGCGAGACCATCGAGGGTCACTGCCTCGGACACAGTTGCGTCGAGAGGGGCAATATCAGGTGGATCAAGCCTGGACGGTAGACGCTGGAGTAGAGCGCCTCACCTAACCGTTGCTGGACTCCTACAAGAATGCCTGAGTGACCGCCAAGAATGCGTGGCTTAGCCCAACGAAGGCAGCAGTAGCAGAGTGCCTACGGCTCTCCAGAGTCCAGCACGAGGCAGCAGCGAGGTAGAGAGGCGACAGTCTCATATTACCAGGCAGCCTCTAAGTCAGGCTCGCTTTGGGCGTTTGGTGACCTTAGGAAAATGGCATCAGACTGGTGCCTCGAAAATTAAAACAAATATAAAGGAAACTATGATTCGTCACGTCCGTCACGACGACTCAACCTCTTCAAACTAACTACGTCCTCTACAGATGAGGGTGATGCCGTCGCTCCTCGTAGAGATGGTGGTTCAGCCGCAGGAATTGATGCCGCCTCCAGCCTCGGCATCCCCGTCTAAGCAGCTGACACAATGATCCAGCTGACCCTTCACGGCCACGACGCGGAGCTCACTCAAAGGAGAAAACTTTGAGAGGCCTAACGCACACACAAAAACTAAGAGGAACTGTTGGGGAACGTAAAAACCGAGGATAACTGCACTTGAAGATTAATCAACCACATAATTAGTGTGGAAGACGCCGCCGCTGGGGTTCCGAGGAGCACCCAAGTTGAGGGCAAAGAACCGCCTTGCTTTGTGCCACCACGACCCTGCCTTCCTAATTAGTAGTCAAAGGGTATTTTTTTCCCACAAGTAAAGCACTACAAGGAAAGTGCTCATGTAAGAATAGCTAATTAGAGAAACAAAACATCAAAAGCCCGTGACCGGAGGTGGTGACTCCTCAACCCCCATATTCTATGCTATCACTCGACGCTGAAGGAGGACTTGAAGGGCGAGGGAGCGGCGAGGACCACGACTCTCCCCTGCCACTCCACAGCCTCGCTTCCCTGGGTTTCCACCTCGTTCTCTCGCCTCAGCTGTTCTAAGGCACCTCCACCAACTTCCTCGACGCCTCAAAGACACTCAAATGCACAGCAACGCCTCGCTTATGGCATCAAATTATTGGGTTGTTATTACAGGACTCAAACAATACTCCTCATCGATGCCTTCCATCTGAGTTACCTCAAGGTTCTTATCCATTGATGTTAAGAAATTATGTTCATGCTTTACCCACTTGATGAAGATTTTGATATACTTCTTGCTGTTTTGTGGATATCATTTTGAATAAAGAAATACATTATACGTTGTCATAATCAAAGTTGCAGAACCTCGATTTAACAAAAAAAAAAAAAAAAGAAAAGAAATCAGAGTGCTACCTCAATACCAGCAACAAAATTATACAAATATCAATTACAAAAAATAAAAAGTATAACATCATCAGCAGTAATATCAATCATAACAACAACAACAACAACAACAACAACAACACACCCCATCACCCACGCCTCACTGGACCATTAGGAACTGCAGGAACCATGACGCTGCCACTCACTCCTTCAGGGGGATCAACACACATGACTGTCCCAGAAGGAGGAGGAAGAGGAGGAGGAGGAGGAGGAGGAGGAGGAGGAGGAGGAGGAGGAGGAGGAGGAGGAGGAGGAGGAGGAGGAGGAGGAGGACCTGCACATGTATCAGCAAAGGAGCAAAGAAGCACTTCCGTCCGTCTGTCCGTCTGTCCGTCCGTCCGTCCATCCGTCCTTCACTTTCTTCCTGACCACCCTGAGACGTCCGTGTATGGGAAGGTTAATTAGTCCACCTTCAGCTCGGCAGGTGGAGGTGGTGAGGGAAGAAACGAAGGTGAAAATGAAGGTGTAAGTCGATGAGAACTGACCATCGAGAGAATACACATACAATAACAGCAACTAAAAACACAGGGAATCATTAAGAAGAGAAGAAACTCGCTGGACGTGATATGAAAAGAGAAACGAAAAGAAAGCGAGACAAAAGAAGAGAAAGAGGAAGAGAAAAAAAAAGACCTTGGCGCGTGTGACTGGAGGCAGCCTTCTCAGACGCCCTTGACATCAAAGACATTCACTCCGACGATTCTGTCATTGCAGTCGCTTTTTCACAATTGCTTAACCTTTGTTCTGCTGGAGGCCGAGGACCCTTGAGGGCTTGTTCGTATTCCAGCAGGACGGGGAGGCACGCCCGGCTCCTCGCGGCCCCCGACGACTGCCTGGAGAAGGGTGGGGAGGCTGCTGAGAGAGAGGGAGGTGTGTGTGTCTTTGAGAGAGAGAAAAAAAAGAGAATGACAGAGACAGAGAGAGAGAGAGAAAGAGATAAAAAAATAAGAGAAAGAGATTAGTTAGCCAGACAACATAGACATTAACAGAACCAGCCCTGCCTCCGCCCTCAACACACACACACATAACATTAGTGGCCGAGGTGTTAAATGTGTTGGTTCTGCGGATAATGTGTCAAGGTTCGATCCCTTACGTCAACCGAGGAGGCTACCGTCCTTGCATAACTGCGAGGCTGAGTCTGTCTGAGAGGATACGAGGCACTGGGTGTGAGATACGTCAAGTAGAACAGACCCCAAAAAACAAAAGAAAAAAAAAGAGGATACAAAGCGAGCTGGGCGCAAAAAATAGATGAAGAAAAAAAAATGATGATGATGATGTAGATAATGATATAGATGATGATGATATTGATAATGATGATCTAGATGCTACTGCTGCTGCTGCTGCTGCTGCTGCTGCTGCTGCTGATGCTGATGATGATGATGATGATGTGGAGACCGCCACCAAAATCACTACGACAAAAAAATAAAAATCATATAACAAAATCAACAAGAAACAGCAAGAACAAAAACAACATGAAGAACAAGGAGGAGGAGGAGGAGGAGGAGGAGGAGGAATAGGAGGAGGAGGAAGAGGTGAACGAGTGCAGATACAATAGCTTTATGTTGTAACAATATCAAAGATTTCCCAAATATTGAATAAAGTTTTCATCCATCTTTGTATTTCCATTTTGAAGTTGATAAATCACACACTTAATCATTATAATGCATGTAATTAGTCCACAGATAATTACCATGAAGTTTACAGTTGGCTCGTCTTTTTATCTGTCCTACATATCTTTCAGTTAGATAACGCCCTTCGAATTCTTCCTCAGCAGACTTCTATGCTATAAACTCCTTTCGCCTAGTTGGTGTGCCGCAAGGTTGTGTTTTGAGTTAAGTTTGCCGCAGCATCCTAAGGCGCTTCAGGAGGGACGAGGGGAGCGACCTATTGTTTAGGCGACCCTTGATAGTGTGTGTGTGTGGCGCCATCTCGATATCCATAGACAAGAAGATGAGAGGTGAAGGAGAGAAGGTGGTAGAAGAGAAATAGCATTGGTTCATATATAGACAGATACTCAGCTACGCTTTGATGAGTGAGTTTAAGCATACCCACACGCCCACACACCCACACGCCCATACACAGTTTAGACTTATGTGTGGTGTCGGCTTCCTTCCTGAGTAGGATGGAGGAAGGAGGAGGTTGTGGTCAGCGTCGCTCGATGGGCTCACTACTCTTCATCTGAGGCTTCGATGTACTTCCTTTGATCTTGGTAGAGCATAAACACAATGCGTCCTGTGTTTTATATCTTTGTCTGAGGCTGGGAACCGAAGCACCCTCTAAGGCGCCGAGGCGAAGGAGCTACAAGAGGAAAGGTGAGTGAAAGCATCAGAGCAGCAAGAACAGGGTCGTTGGAGCTACATGCGCCCGGCGGACGTGGTATAACACTGATGGTGTGAGCTGAGGGTAGGGTGTAGGGTGGCTTTCAGGAAGTGGAGGAGGGAGTTGAGAGATATGAAGATAATCTAAAATCATTAATGCGTAAATATTTAACCTAAGGCAATGAAGACATTCTTTCATACACGAGAAAGAACGATTTATCGGTCAGATCCTGTAAAGTCCATAGTATCCTTCTGGTACTCGTAGCAGCATCGCCGGTGCCTCCCAGCCCACGCATCTAACCCCGACCAATGAGGCATCCAGTGCCCAGACTTTGATAACAGAGAACAGTGAGTTCTGGAGAGTGAAGTCTCCACTTACACATGTCGCCGCCACTACTAGAGTGCTTACCGAGGCCCCCTCCTCCTCCTTCCTCACCCTTGCCGCCCACTCAGGAAGGAAGAAAGTATTCAAAGGCGGCGGCAGCGAGGAGGCCGGAGAAATTGCCGCCGGGTATCATCTTGCCTCGGGCAGTCTCCTTCTGAGCCTCTTGTCCCCATAATCAACAGAAAAGCATCAAAGACTGCCAAATGAAATTGAGACAATTCTCAACAATGCTCAACCCTGTAGAAACTCCAGCACT
>JAXIVD010005464.1:2500-29003 GCA_036785275.1 Cancer borealis
CATTGTTGGATTTTGATGCGGTTAGTCTTTGTTATGATTGCATTCAAACTTAATTCATCTTTTTTATGATGTGAGAATGAAACCAATTTGAATACAATTTGCATTATAAAGTTGGATTTGAATATACTTTAATGGATAGACAACTAATTATTCCTGGTTTATATTTCCACACAATTGTAACTAATAAACACAAGAAATATCCTAAAGATTGCATTTCTTTTAGTACTCTTTCATTTCTAAGTCAATTGTCAGTGGAAACATTTGTAAATCAGCATCTCTTTATAAATTTCCAAGACCTCTGGCCATAACTTTCTGTCCCTTTTCCTGAAGCTTTGTCTTATGATACATAATTGTGCTTCTTAAGGATGATATGCTTTGTGCATGAACATATACTGCAAAAAACAGTTATACTATGTTGATACATTATTTATTCAAGACAAACTACTTAAAAATATTAATGCCTTGACAGGAACTTTTTGGGAGTGCTTCTAAGTGTAGCAGTTATGAATCGTGGAGCATTTGGAAGCCTGGGGGGGTCTCAGGCACCAACATTTACTCCTTATCCACATCATGAAGCAGTTACCTCCCTTGCTGCCAGTCAAAATAACTTTACACGTGATCTGTACTTGGTGAGTATTGTATTTCAGACTGTTCAAGCCATTTGGCAGAAGTATATTAATTTTGTTAGAGAATTCACAAATTTTATGCAATAGGAAATGTGAAATTGTAGGTGATTTTGTAGCAACCAAGGAATAAATATCACAGCATTTAAAGTACAACATAGGAATAAAAAATTGGTATTGTGTATGTAGTAATATATGGAAAGTTTCAAAATTTGGATGTTCAGCATATTTACCCATGATGCTTAATGCTCGCTTTTATTTCATGGCAGAAACTGGCCGAGATGAAGTCTGGCAACCTCTTTTGCTCACCCTTCAGTATTATGACTGCTCTTGGAATGACATATGCTGGAGCGGGAGGAAATACTGAACAAGAAATGCGCTCTGTTATGCATTTGAGTGATGACAAAGGAGTTATTCATGATGCATTTCAGGATGTTGTCTCGGATATGAAGGTTTGAATACAGCAATATGTAATGCATAAAATTACATATGAAATTAGACCACATAGCCCATAGGGGCCTGACTAGGTCATTCATCATATATAATTTTTCTGTAAATCCCATCATCCTATTGTGAAAGATGACCATCACAGGATGTTCATCTCAACAGCCTGAATCCTCCTTTAGTTAGTGCATTTCATATACGTAATATTATTGTCAATTATTGAATTATGGTTAAATAATAACAAAACATTTCCCTTGTATAGACTGATGCTGCAGATTACGAACTTCGTACATCAAACATGGCTTATATGTCAAACAAGCTGTCAGTGTTGAGTCAGTATGATCAAATCCTGAAAGAAAAGTACCTGAGCACTGCAAAAACGGTTGACTTTGGTGCAGGTGAAGAAGTCCGGCAGGAAATCAATGGAGCAGTGGAGAAGGAGACCAACTCCCGCATAAAGGACCTCATTCCCTCAGGTATAAACGTTGAAAAGTTTATTTTGAATTATTAGTTATTACTATGTCTATTATAAGTTTATCATTTCTTATGTTCTTATGTTATTATATAGAAGAATGAGTTAAATCACGTGTGATTTGTGAGTTTTAAAGCACATGTGTGTTTGGATGTGTGTGTGTTGAGTGTGTTATTTATGTTATTTTTCAGGTTTCTGTAACAATTGTAGATTTTCAATTTTGTCACCCAAAATTTTTCAGCATAAATTTGGTCGAATGTGTTTCTGCCATTTTACTCAGAAAATATTTTTCGAACAGCAATAATGTATAGAAGTTAATATATTAAGTTTGATGTTGTCTATCCATTGGTAGAATCAGATTTAAAATATACCTTATAGTTTAGTAGGAAAATATGGTTAAGGTTTTCAAATGGGTAAAAGGAATTAATAAGGGAAACATTGATCAGGTTTTAGAAATTAGTAGTCAGGATAGGACACGTGGAAATGGGTACAAGCTAGAAAAACTTAGATTCAGGACAGACCTAGGTAGATATTGGTTCACTAACAGAGTGGTGAACGATTGGAATAGGCTGGGTAGACACGTAGTAAGTGCTGAGTCAATAGGTAGCTTTAAAAGACGGTTGGATGAGAGTATGGATAGAGATGACAGGTGGGATGGCTAAACGTTGGATTATTCCAAGAGTGGGAGACAAGGAACTGCCTCATGTAGGTCATCAATTGGCCTCTTGCAGTCTTCTCAATGCTTATGTAGATGCATTTTTTTGTTTTTCAAGAAGCCTTTGTCAATGCACTAAAAATTAAATGATTATATAAATTGCTGAATGGTAATGATGCTATGAATTTCAGGTGTTCTGGATTCCTTAACAAGAATGGTGCTTGTGAATGCTGTTTATTTCAAGGGATTATGGGCGAAACAGTTTCATGAAGCATCAACTCATGATAAAGAATTTTGGACTTCAAGCAATGAGAATGTGAAGGTGCCCATGATGTACCAGAAGGATAAGTTTCGCTTCTTCCATTATAAGGATCTTGCAGCTACTGTCTTGGCAATGGATTACCAGGTTAGCATATACATACGGCAGCCATTTGATATGATGCCGGGAATTACACAATTTGAACAAGTCATACAAAACTTCCTAACATAAGATGTTCAATGATATACGATTTTGAGAGATAAGGATTGAGAAATATCATAAATTACTGATTCATAGGCTTAAGAACAATAACTTTTTGTGTGCCTATGTGTTTCATGCTGCATATTTCATAGTCAATTTTTGGTTTCTTGTCCCTACTTGAAGAATATGGCATTTGTCAACGTTCAAAGGCATCTCCCATCTTTCAGACCATGTTGAGATTTTGTGCAAGGCTTCCTGTAAGCTTTGCCTGTCATGATCTGGGATTAATGATAAATGTAATAAAATTATTAAGTTCAACATTGATGACATTTATAGCCCTGTAGTGGGGAATACAAAAATTCTACCGCCATAATCCCTGCAGTTCCTAAAATGCAACAAAAGAGACAGAGTCCCTCTTCTGTATTCTGTATATTCTCTTACAAAAGGACATGACACAGAGGGAGAGGGGAGAGTAAAGTCTCCATTAGTTCTGGCGTACCTTATCTTGGCTTCCCTACTTTAGAGGGATAACAGCCTGGCATATAGATAAATAGATTACTTTCACTGACCTGAGACCTAAATCCTGAGGGACACCATTAGTGACTGGTTCCATTGATAACAAACTTGTTTTCTTCGCTCAGTCAGTTTTTGATCCAATCGTATACATTGGATTGTTACCCCTTCCTTTGGTCCTTCCTTTAGTCCTCTCGCCCAAAAAAAGTGAACTCTTAAATCTTTTTTTGGGAGAGATTTTTAGTCCACTTCTAGTCTAGATGTATCCAATAGAGGCATATAAAGGACAGGTGAAAAGAGTATTCAGCTTAAAGCCATTTTCGGCACTGGCGTATTTTCCTCTTCTTAGGTAAAAGGCCCTTATTTTGCTATTAGTGAACCCACTATATATATATATATATATATATATATATATATATATATATATATATATATATATATATATATATATATATATATATATATATATATATATATATATATATATATATACATATATATATATATATATATATATATATATATTTTTTTTTTTTTTTTTTTTTTTTTTTTTTTTTTTATTTATTTATTTATTTATTTATTTATTTATTTATTTATTTTTTTTTTTTTCCCATTGAAAGGGTACTGGCTAAGGGACATGTTTTTTTTTTTTTTTTTTTTTTTTTTTTTTTTTAATACTTGTCTGTGTTTGTTTGATTCGCACTGGTTCATGGACAGCACCAGCTACAAAACAACATTTCATCTCATTGGGGGTTATAGTACTTATGTCTTCAAAGTTCATGCATATTTTAAAGTATTTTTTGATTGAATTTTGATGAGCATTATTTCAAATTGGCTTGTTTTTTATATATATAAATCATGAAGCTACTATACACTTATTTAACATTATGGTCAAATTACAGGGTTCCAGGTTGAGCATGGTATTTGTGTTGCCTGATGAGCGAGATGGCTTAGCAGGAGTTGAAGCCAAGTTAGCCACAAGAAATCTGAGCGAACTTGACGAGAAGTTGCGTGAAGCTGAAGTTGAGGTCACTATTCCCAGATTCAAGTTGGAAGAAACACTTCAACTTGTTGATAATCTGATAGAGGTAAGTTTGCAGATATGAAATATAATGAACATTGTAGATCATGCATTATTAGGGTGGTTTGGTCACCTAGAGAGAATAAGATTTCAAAGATAGACAAATGCACTACATGTAAGAGAAAAACCTCAATATTGGAGGACAGCATGTTGGAATTTTTGAGTGAGACAACTGAAGTATACAGAGATGAAATTCATGACCAGAAGCAACAAATATAGAGTTCTTCAGAAAGGAGACTGGAATTTGCAAGGATTAAGTGTATGGATAGAAGCATATGAAAACTATTCTGGTGTGACATTTACTTTGAAGGAGTTCCAAAAACAATAAGGTTATTCTACTGTGGTATCCATCATAGTGTCCTTTAATCAATTGAAGCTATGCAAATTATTAATAAAAACAAAATTCCTAAATATCATAGATGGGAATGAAGGATCTTTTTGATGAAACATCAGCTGACCTGTCTGGGATCTCAGGAAGCAAGGACCTGTTTGTCTCCAATGTGATTCATAAAGCTTTTCTGGAAGTAAATGAGAAAGGAAGTGAAGCTGCTGCAGCAACAGGTATGTTGTTATTAATTGTTTGATTAATCCTTGCTATGTTTTCTTTTGGGCAGCTACTGTTGTTTTGTCATGATTGTACAAGTGGATTGTACATGTGATAAACTACATGCTTTTGTTTTTTTATGCTTTTTTACGTTTGTGTTGTAATACCTTCTTGATCTTTACTTTGTGGTGGGGCTACAAGAATCCTATCACCATATTTTCTGCAACTCATATAAGGCAATCAAAAAGGACAGAGCGAAGGATCTGGGAAGCCCTCTGTATTCTCTCCTATGAAAAGACAGTGCAGAGGGGTCAACAGGGAACGAGTGAGTCAAACAGGAGTGTTTAGGTACTAGCCTACTTTTAGTAACTTCTACCCCTAGGCCTACAAAATCCTAACCATCGGGTGGATTTGGGGGGATTTCATTGAGGAAAAAAGTGCGTCTTATATATATATGTATATATATATATATATATATATATATATATATATATATATATATATATATATATATATATATATATATATATATATATATATATATGTGTGTGTGTGTGTGTGTGTGTGTGTGTGTGTGTGTGTGTGTGTGTGTGTGTGTGTGTACAGAGGGACCTGATGAATAGCATTTATTTTGGTTAGCAACTCCATAGATAGCAGCAGGCAAGAAAGGATCTCATAGCAAGTCAAGCAACATCAGTGATCATCATTTGTCTACAGCCATGCGTGAAGCCAACAACATAAGTCAGTCAGTTGCCCACATGACCTAACATACATTTTTTGTGTGGCCTTGTATTGTACCATCCTTTGTTGGTGATTTTACGCTGTCCACTCACTCACTGTCTGTAGCTACTAGTGGTGCAGCTGGTGAGAGAAGAGATGGTGATGGTGATAAAGACAAGCCAAGGAAGAATCATGTGTGCATGTGTGGCAAAGAAAAATTTCAGTATAACATAGGGCTGAAGAAAATAATAAAAATTATAGAAGGAGCAAGAACCTGTGAAGTTCAGAAGCTGCTGGGTTTGCCTCAGTCGAGCATGAGGAACATAAGGAAGAGAAAAGTCCAAATAAAGGCAACAGAAATGTTTTTGTGGGGGTGCCAGTGTCTGTTATTTGTTAACAAATGCCAGACAAAGAATTACACGTCTAAGGGAGTGTTCCCATACCTACTGGCCTTACACTGGTCACGTAGAATGCAACTGGTCCATTTTAATAAGTCCGGTGCTGCCTGGATATTGAACTGAAAAGGTAATTATATGATCATATGCATACAAATTGTTGATTTTAGGACTGATAACCTTTCCTGTTTACACATATACTCATCAACACTTGGGAATATGAGTTCTGTCAATACACAGAACCCATTTACTTTACCTAAGTATAATACAGATTTATTTATCTCTTGGAAACTTGTTGGTATTCTTACTTTTTTTTATTTATTTCATAGAGGGCATGTACAGTTTAATTTAACTTTTAACTTTGACTTGAGTGTGAACAGGGATAGCATGAGAGATGAAACTCCTTGTCCCTCGAACTTTGAGTTCCTCACACAGACTAATTATTCATATTTATTGGCAAGGATGCCTGTATAGTTTGATGAGATGTTCATCACTAACATACAAAGGGTTTAATGGATCCTTATAACGTCTTTCTTGCCTCGACTGCTTTGCTCTAGTAAGCAGCAGTTGTATCCATTGAAGTAGTGATGATGACTGGGATGGATTTTATTTATTTATGGAAAATGTTGGTACATTTACAATATTTGCCTCTCCAACGGACTTAAGGCTTAGGGCAGCATCACCTTGTCATAACTTGAGGTTGAATTTCAGCAAACGTTACACCAACTATGTTTTGATGTTTTGAGTAGACGCCTTAAAATCATTTGCCATAAGATACGCCATCGTCAACAGTTATGATACCTTAGGTTCCTTTGAACATTGGACCCCTGGTGGTGCTACACCAACCCCACCTCTAGGCCAGTCAAGAATAGACTGCTACCCACCAACCTAAACACATTGAAATGTGAGTTTTTGTATCCAGATTGTATGTTTGTTATAAGGTAGTAATAAGGAGAAAGAAGAAAAATTTGTCTCCACTGTAATTGTTACTGTGGTGCCATATTTATTGATCACTGTGACGCAGTAATTTAATTTTTCTTGGTTAATTAAATCATTAGCACCTTTTTTCTTTGGTATATGCTGACATGCAGGCAGCATAATAAGAGATATTGTACCTAAAAAGGAGAAAAATGTGACCCTGCTGAAAAAGTACTAGACTCATTTAATTTTTCTAGGCAAGTTTATATATATATATATATATATATATATATATATATATATATATATATATATATATATATATATATATATATATATATATATATATATATAAACTTGCCTAGAAAAATTAAATGAGTCTAGTACTTTTTCAGCAGGGTCACATTTTTCTCCTTTTTAGGTACATATATATATATATATATATATATATATATATATATATATATATATATATATATATATATATATATATATATATATATATATACTTTACCCGTGGCACCGGTAGGTTCATTGAAGACCTTAGATGGTCAGCCTCCTCCCATTAGTAGCGCAGGTTAAATTTTTTAAGTGACGCCTCGTTTCATATAGCTCCTCATGCATATAGCCTTGCAGTCCCATCAAGGATAGTGTTATGGTAGCATGTGGGTGATCTTAGGCCACTCGGTGGTATTACCATAGAAAAGTGGCCAGCACATGCCAGGGCTCGAACTCAGGACTTTGAGTTGATATGCCCGACCGCTAGCCACTAGGCCACTCTCTAAGGGAGGCTTATATACACACACACACACACACACACACACACACACACACACACATACATACACACTCATCTCTCTTAGCCTTAGGCTCCAAGAGGAGAAGACAGGGGCTCCTTGCCATATGCTGCACATTGGGTCAGTCACACCACTGGGCCAAGGGCTGTGGCCTCTCTGCGACAGAGCTTGGTTGGCTTACCCGTGCCACTTCATATGTGACACAAACCCTCTCCCTTTCTGTACCTGCTCTGATCCATGATACATATTGGTGTTTATTCATTAACTGCATGCATATATTCAGGTTAATTTTTATGAAAAAGTTTGTTGGGGTCTAAATTGGTGATTTGTGAGGAAGTTAAAATGCCTGAACTTTTTTTTCTGAAAAGTGGTGTATTAACTAGATGGCCTAATCTCCTTAACCTTGGTTGCACTGAATGCTAGATCCAAGTTGAAGCACACCAATTGATTATTCATGCTTACACCTGATATGAATGTTTGCCTCCGGGAGAATATATGTGCATTATATTTTTTTTTTCACGAAGTTTAAATACTTAGTTACACATAATTGATGAGATACTAAATTTGTCAATAAAGTAGATTGAAACTTAGGGCTTCCTATAATTGGTAGATTACATTCTTATAATTTTGTTTAACATAAATCGTATGCTTAGTTAGTTTCCACTAATACTGGCAATAATCTCTAATACTTTAATTTTGGGCAACATTTCATTTCCTTTTATCCATTCTCTTCAGGTGTCGTGGCACAAGTAAGAATGCTTATCCGTCCCATTCCTCCTTTTATTGCTGATCATCCATTTATGTTCTTCATCCGTGATCAACGTTCTGGTTTGGTGCATTTTGTTGGTAGACTTCTCAATCCATAATATGATTATGTTTGCATGGCAGTATCAGATCAGTGTAAGCAAACTTTCAAGAAAACTTCATTACTTCAAGTTAAGATTCAGTCATCATACTGTTTGTATAGATCTGAAATATGTTTTATCCAGTTACTTATGTTACTTGTAATATAACATCCGGAAAAGAAACAGAATATAATTGTTAGTCTATAATGAGTATTGAAAAATACTTTTAGTCATGCAGTTTATGGAAGAACATCTGGGAATATAATGAAATTGGTTTTTGAAAATATATAGGATACAGTATCTGTTATTGGGGATTATTGCTGTTTTTGCTTGTAGTTGCACGTAGCTGGATGCCATTCACAAAGGATTACAAAAAAAATCAAAATTGTAGCGACCTTGATGTGAGCCAAGTTAGTTATGCAAACTGTAGCTCTGAAAGTTTTTAACCCTTTGACAGCGAATGGTTCTTGGACAGTGTTCAAGATCATTAACAGGATAAATTTTTGTTATGCTGGAAGACACTTACTGAAATATTTATATTTATATGGCTAGCAAGTATCACTATAAACACATACACAGATGTATATATTTACACACTGTAATACCATTATCAGTTAAATGCTCCAAGATTGTTTTTTTTATTTCAAAAGACTAATTTAGTTTGGTACTTCAGAGAAACATGTCAAGATTTGATAAAGTGACATCTATAACTAGTAAAACTAATATTCAATTATTATATACAAGTTTCTCTCTTGGATGTAATGTGATTTACAGTTTCCTTCATTGACCAATTTGAAGGTACATTTACAGCCTTGTATTTACATAATGCACAGATGACTCTTTTAGTAACCATGTTTCTTTTTGTTGAAGGGAAGAGTTTTTTATGCTTTGACAGCTATTCTAAAGTTGCACAGTAAAACTTTTTATTCATATTTGTATATATTTGGATGCAGATTACCTTTGTTTTATTGATTTTGCGTGTGTATTAATAAAGTAGAGTCACTTGGAAAAGCATTCAACAATTTTTGTTGGGTTAGCTCTGTAGCTCAAACTTATTGAACATACTTGCATTTTTATTTGTGATTGTTTCATTCCCACTAATGCATATACCAGATTTAAACAACGTCAGGAGTACTGGAGATTGTGCAAACAGTTATTTATACTTATGGGCAAATTGAATTATTACAAATAAAAGTTGTGAGGAGAGCTCAACAAGATGGGCCTCTAATTTGACCCAATAATTGGTCATTTGTGACTCAATAATTTATGGTCTATGATTCATACCACATGCATTATCCATTACCATTTTAATCGTTGAGCCAGCTATTACCTACATCATTAAGAATCCTAGACAAATGGAGCAAGGTAAGCAATGACATAGTAGCAAGTTACTGGAAGCACTGAAGTATGCAGCTTAGTATTTCAAGTGTCAGGAGTAAGTATGAGTAGTCAGATTGGGAAACACATATATAACTGTGATAACCTGAAATAATGGAAATATCACATAGGAAAGTTAAAGCACATGAGTGATTGGAATGAAGTGAAGTAGATAATTGGCAGATCGTGTGTGGTGCTATTATTATGTCACTCAACTCTAAATCACTCGTTAACATATATTTTCAAGCTTTCAGATTTAGCAATGTTGATTTATGATGATTCATTCAAAAGCAATAAGGAAATGTTTTGTTTACTAGATAATCTGACAGACATCTGTTACTTAATTTGGTGCTAAGAGCAGAGATTTTTTCTCTTTTCTCAAGCACTAAATTTAATTGTTCCATTGTAACAACACCAGTTTATTTTGAAATTTGTTTAAAATGGTCTGTCTTGGAATTTAGTTCTTTATCTAGCAGTACAAATATGTCTACATCCATCTGTACATTAAATACAGAATGCCTTTATGTTTTGCACATAATTAGGCTGATGATATCACCAACAAATTTCAGGAAATAACTATATTATGTTAAATGCAAAGAAGAAAAAATTGGTCTAAGGTTATTGCTCTTTCTATCCTTTTCTCACTTATGTTTCATTTGACTTCGTTTTAGGAAAGGAATTCTGTACCTTACATTTTCTTCCTAAGGCTTCAAACAACTTTCAGTCTAGAATTTTCGCCTTATCAAATTTTGTTTTCTCACAACTCTGAATATCAAGTCTTTTCCCTCTATTCTTTAAACTTTCTGGGTACTAGTGATTTTTTTGTGTCATCAACATTCTTGCTCATCTTGCCAAAATTGACTTCAAAATTTTTAAATCTAATTTTATGTAATCTAATTAAATCTTGCATGTTCCTTGGAATTCTTGAAGGTATTACCTATAACAAAAGAGGCTCCATTTTCTTATATCCATACATTGCAATCATGCACTCTCCATCCCCTCGATTTCCAATATCTGGTCTTTCAATATTCCACTACTCTGTTCCGTTTTATGGAGCTTCCTCTCACAGCAACAACATATATTTTATTTGTGTATATTCTCCATATCATTTGATTTCTTCCCATTTTATCTCAAGTAACTAAGTCACTTAAGGATGGTGTGTACTACTTTCACCACTCCTCTATTCCCTTAACTTTAACCACCATAACTAACCTTCCATTTACACTGTCTTTGCTTTCATCATCCATCATATTCACTCCACAAACACCTTTCAAATAACTTGTCCTATATCTTTGATCTTTATTCCATACCTATGTCTCACTCATATATGTAAGTGTTGCCAATACTATGCTATCACAGACTATTACTGACCTACCATTCATTATAAGCTTCAAACATCCTTCTATCTTCCTTGTAAAGCTTGTACTTGTACTTCTCTCTCCTTGCTTCCATCCTTGTTGGAATGGATGCTTGCTGGAATCAAACCAAGATTTAGTCGTTTGCTTATCAAATTATTTGTTCATTCAGCTTGATTTCTCACTACTGCTGACGTTGTGATTTTACTCTATATACGGATATCCACTATCAATTAAATCCCATTTTTCTCTAAAATAAAAAGTCACCTTACTACTCTCTATATTTACTTTGAACTAATACTTTTTTTATAAACAAAACTTAATTAAAGGAAGGTAAAAAGTGAAAAGTGAGTCATTACTGTGATCTTGTATGTAAGGAACTAGATATAAAACAGGAAATTTCTCTTAAAGCTTGCAATTTGCCTAAAATTGTAATGCGTTTTTTCTGTTAAAAACCTTCATATTTTAATTTAAGATTCTTATTTTATATTTTTTGCCAACAGGTGTGGTCATACAGCTCATGTGTTTCATTGACTACCCAAAGTTCATTGCTGATCATCCATTTCTTTTCTTTATCAAAGATAATCGCTCAGGACTTATTTTGTTTAATGGCCGCCTGGTAACACCTTGAAGTTGTGTATATATATATATATATATATATATATATATATATATATATATATATATATATATATATATATATATATATATATATATATATATGAGTGAGTCCCTACTGTGAAGTTGTATGTGATTGATAACGTAGGTCTCCAAAATTGTGTTGTTAATTAACTGCTAATTAACTTATCTTTTTGCTTAATTTTTTTCTGAAACTAAAATCTAGATTTCGGCAAACTGATTTTATAGAAAAAATAAATGTACACAACAAAATTCACCAAACCTTAAGGCTTACTTTATAAAACATTTCCAATGATCACCGAGAATCATTTTGTAATTAACAGGAATGTTGAATCTATATATGTGATATCTGTTGATAAGTGATTTTTAACACTATATCTATATGAATATAACTTGAATAAAGAAAATACATGAAGTGTATTAATAAGTTTTGCTGCCAAAGAAATACTGTATTGATTGAAAATAATCCATCAAAAATTTCAAGAATGAAATAGGTTACAGCACCTTACTGTCCTTGTGTCAATAGAGACTTTTAAGCCATAGTTTGTTTTTTATTTATCTTGCAAAAATGACAAGGCACAGAGAGGGAAGGGAGAGTAGTGTCTCCCTGAATCTTACTGTGCTTTGTCTTGACTACCTCCCTTTAGGGGGTTAACAGATATATCCATAATAAGCTCTAAACATAAAAGCACCCCCACCAAAAAATTGTGTTTTGTTCCCCAGTAATTTTCCGTTCAACTTGATTTCACGTTACAGTTCATATTCTATTCGCACTATATGGATAAGTAAATTTAATTACATGAAGCTGGAAAATTTACCTAACTTTTACACTAATCAACTTATATAATTTATAGAAACAAGACTCACGTAATTGAATAACGATTGTAGTTTTGATAATGAATGGAAACTTAAGTGTCCTACATTGTGATGCAAATTGTTGATGAATTTTTGTTTGTCACTTTTCTTTATCTTAAATACAGGTTTGGGATATTATGGATTTTGTGATATTGAAAAAAAGTTCAATTATCAAACAAATAAGAGTAATGAAAGCGTATGAAAGATGTGGCATTGGAACTTATGCAAAGGGAGTGAAGTGTGATGTAGTGGAATGAGTGAATAGAAAAAGAATGTGAGGTGGTTTGGTCATCTTGAGAGAAAGAATAGTTTGAAAAAGTGTGTGAGTGAAATTGAGCGTCCTAGAAGGAGAGAAAGATTAGTTGTAAGATGGAATGATAGGGTAAAGAAGTACATGTATGAAAGAGGTGCTGATGGAGAGGAAGGACGTGAACAAGCAAGGAGGAAGTGTGTGGATAGGGAGAGGTAGAGACTCTTCTGCCATTGCCAATCCCTTGATCCAGAGGGAATGAACCATGAGAGACTCTAGATGGATAGAAAGACTAATAATGTTGGCTCACTGCTTTTGACAGACACAGTCAATATATGCAACATAATGCACCTTAGCCTAAGGAAGAGGCCACTAAGTCAATCTCAGACCTCCCAAGGATCACGATGTAGCCGCATTTCATTACTTTTTTCATCAGACTACAACATATAATTGTTTTTATATGCTGCTTTTGAGTCTTATTGCATAAAAATGCATTACTTATATAACACTTATATACAATAATCAGTTTAATGTGCCATAATAATTATTAATAGAAGTTAATATACTATATATACATATACTATGTTACCAAATAAATAATAACCATAAACTTAAATACTACTACTTTCTTCCTTATCCTAATCATTATAATTTCATACATAATCATTCAAAATATATTCTAAGCACATTCTATATGTCAGATACATAATTAATCATCATCAGCTTCTTCAATTCCACTGCAGGATAAAGACCTTCTTTTCCAACCTTCTCCACTCATTTCCATCGGCAGCTCGTCTATCTAGGCCACCCCAGCAAAACTACCTTCTTCATCTACCTTTCTGTCTACCCTGCCACTTCTTACCATCCCTGGCTTGCCATTATGTTATTCTAATTGCTCATCTATTATATGTTCTGCGCATGTCTACTTTTTTCTTTTAATTGTAATCAATATATATTGAATTGTGGTTTTCTCTGTGATCCATAATGCTTTCTTCTTAGATATAACTGATAATAACTGTTTATAACTTAATTTACTACGCTCATCAAAATTTCTTATCAATGATTTTTTTTGTATGTTTTATCTATGTATTTATTTTTTTAATTTTTATTTTTTATGTATGTATGTGTTTTATTGTGTTTGTGTTTTGTTTAATTATTTACCTATTAAGATTTTATTCTATGATTCTTATTCGTATGTTCTTGTTTGCATATCTACTTACAGGTATCATAATCCAATGTAGAAGCCTTCCCATGGATCCCTATCGCTTCACTGCTGACCATCCATTCATTTTCTTCATTAAACACCGCCGATCGGAATGTGTGTTGTTCGCTGGTAGATTAGTTACACTGAACAGAGATTTTTCTAAAGATGAACTGTAAAGAGTTATTAAGTTCATTATTATTACTGAACTATGGTGGAGGTTCCTAAAAATATAGTTATATACCAATGTTAATGACATGAAGAGTTTTACTGTCCTTTTACAATTTATTAGCTATAGTTTACCTTATTTTTCTATATTCTTTTGAATTTCTGTTGTAAAAGAAATATTTTGAAAAATCCAACTATGTCGTGTTCCATCAAGACTGAAGTGATATAAGAACATAGAAAAAGTGCAAGGCAAGACATCAATAGGTAAAGAAGAGAACTTGATATTCAAGAAAAATACTGTGAATAAGTGTAGAATTAACCAACATATATATTCTGTTGATTTTGTAGCATCACAAAGAAGAACAAAAGATAGCATATTGAAATTAAAGGTAAGTAAAAACTTTATGAAGAATATAACGAACACATTTTGTCAGTAAACCTTACATGGTCACGAGATATGTTTGTGGAACTTGAGTTTAAAGTCTCTGAACACTTTTTTTTTCACATGCATCACGTGGTCTGAACGAATCCTGCACTACACAACTAATAACCCTGCTTGAACTAGGTGATTATATAAACGTAGTAGGGTGATGAGGCTTCACCTCTGCCTCTTCTCGTCGCCTTATTACAATCTAATAGAGTTTGTTCGACGTTGTCTATCACATTACAACACTAGAAAAAACATAAACACCAGAAATGTATTTAGAAAGGAGGAGGAAAGGTATGTAGATATGAAATTTCCTACCCGTATCCCCGACCCCCTTGGAGACACGCCCAACATTCTTGATCTTTCCTAACCTCCTACCCTTCAAGCTTATTCTCTTAAGCTTTCCTCTCCATTGGGTTCCTCCGATAACAGTCTTATTTCCGTTTCCTGTTCTATCACTCCAGTGCAGACTCAGGTCCTTGCTGACCATTCTATTGCTACTGTAGTGGATGGTCACTGTTCTTCTAAAGCTATCAACAGTGATGTTCCTCAGGGCTCTATTCTATCACCCACTCGCTTTCTAGTATTCATCAATGATCTCCTAAATCTGACTCAATGCCCTGACTCCTATGCTGATGACACCACCTTCCATTTTTCAACGTCGTACAACAGACGCCCAACCCAACAAGAATTAAATTATTCAAAGCGAGATGCTATAGGACGCCTAACTTCTGATCTTTCACTAGTTTCTGATTGGGGCAGAGTAAATCTGGTTCTGTTCAATGCCTCATGAACTCAATTTCTACAACTATCTACTCGACATAACCTTCCAAATAAATAACTATCCTTTCTTCTTCAATGACACTCAACTTACCCTCTCCTCCACACTAAACACACTTGGTCTATCCTTTACTAAAAATTTTAACTGGCAATTTCATATCTCTACTCTTGCTAAATCAGCTTCCAAGAAGTAACGTGTCCTATGGCGTCTGCGTCTATTTTTATCTCCCTCTCAGCTGCTTGCTCTGTACAGGGGCTTGTTGCCTGGCGCATTTCCTTCTCCACATTACAATTACAATCTGTACAGGGGCCTTATTCGCCCATGTATGAAGTATGGCTCTCATGTCTGGGGGGGTTCAACTCACACAGCCTTATTAATTAAACAGGGTAGAGTCTAAAGCTTTTCATCTCATCAACTCTCCTCCTCTAACTATAACTATCTTGATTTTTCAAGTCACCGACGCAATGGTGCATCTTTATCTATCTACTACCGCTATTTTCATGCTGACTGCTCTTCTAAACTTGCTAACTACTTGACTCCCCCCCCTGTTGAAAAAAAATCCAGTACAGTCAAAGCTCACCAAACTCCACTTGGAGTTAGGTGATCAGTATGGTTTGGTAATAACGTCATGTAGTTAAGTGTCCTGTCAGGGGTTCTATCTGGCTGCAACCTTCTCATGGTTACCCCTTTTGATACATTTTTTATTATTTCAAAAACACGAAGCATTACAACGCAAATATGTTTCAAATGGATGACATGTCACGAACGAAGAGTAACGGAATTAGCAGGACCGTTTCTAGGCACAGGTGACCCAGGCGGCCGCCTAGGGCGCCATCTGCTGGGGGGGGGGGGGGGGGGCCGCCAAATTGCTGTCAAAACGGTGTTGTTACTGAATGTAGGGAAAATCCACTGAGGGGGGGGGCTGGGGGGCACCTTTGTATGTTCTCGCCTAGGGCGCCAGAAATGCCAAGACCGCCACTGGGAATTAGAATTAGATGTAGACAGATTCAACTAGATTGCGTCAAATTCATCTTTACCAATGACGTAGTTAGGGAGTGGAATAAACTCTTGCTTTCCATCAAGGATCTTATCCTCATATGATCATTGCCTTCCATTGTGCAGCGTAACACACTAAATTCGTTTATGAACAAACTTGACTACTATTTTCTCCAACATCTCCATAGGTAAATGAGACCCGGCGTCCCAAAGTAAATAAACCTTTAATTAAGTTCATATACTATGCGGCGTCCTAGTAGCTGTTTGACTGCGATTACTTTTTCTGCTTATGACTATAGCGTTAGGTGTTGATAGGAGAAGATAATTAATATAAAGTAAGAAAAGAAGGGTGCCTAGAACAGTGCGCGCCTTGAGGGACATCACACGCACAATAGAAGAGACAGGGGCAGTGTCAGAAAGATCCGTCAAGAAAATATAGTTGAGTCCTGTCTGTCAGAAATGCAGTGATTCAGTGAAAGATTTGTTCTGAGATACCGTAGTATATCAATTTACAAGTCAGTCTTTTGTGTGGGACTTTGTCAAAGGCTTTAGCAAAATCAAGTATATAATACCGTCAACTTGTTAATGTCGCGTCGGTCAAGTTGTCATGAAATGTGGTGATGAGTTGCGATTCACATGAGCGTTTGGGTCGAAAACCTTGTTGTGTGTTAGACTCAGACTGTAATTAAGGATGTTATTTGCGTCAAGATGGTTCATTATGTGTTTATATATTATGTGTTCCAAGATTTTACATGGAATCTATGTTAGTGAGATGGGGCGATAGTTGGTTGGGTCAGTCCAGTCATCTGTCTTAAATACAGGGTTAACATTTGCCAAAGGCCAGTCGGGAGGTGATGAAATGATGTGGATGAGAGTGTATATATATATATATATATATATATATATATATATATATATATATATATATATATATTTATATATATATATATATATATATATATATATATTTATATATATATATATATATATATATATATATATATATATATATATATATATATATAGCATAAATGGTCTGAAGGATGGGGACACAGGATGAAGACGAGGATATATGTGTAGTCTCTCTCTCTCTCTCTCTCTCTCTCTCTCTCTGTGTGTGTTTCGTAAATCTTGTTATTCTAATGTTCTTATTCTGGTGACCAAAGAGTGCATAAAACAGGTAATTTCTAGGTCAGTTTCCCTGGTGTTAGTGAAAGGTGGTGGCGGCAGGTGGCAGTGGTGTTTGTTTTGGGTGTTTGTTTGCCTGTGTGTGTGTATGTATGTATGTATGTGTGTGTGTGTGTGTGGTCAACTCGGGTCTCTAGTGTGTTCTCTTTTCTGGACGTTATTTGGACGGCTGTACACTTTTTTTTTTATCCTCGTCCTCCATGACTGTACGATGAGCTCCAGACGGTGAGTAGATATTAAGTTTGAGTAGATATTAAGTGTGAAATGGTGAGTAGATGTTATGTGTGTGATGGTGAGTAGATATTAAGTGAGATATTAAGTGTGAGATGGTGAGTAGATATTAAGTAGGAGTAAATATTAAGTGAGAGTTTATATTAAGTGTGAGATGGTGAGTAGATATTAGTGAGATGCAAAGTGATTCATCTACGTTATTATTGGGTTGCAAGTTGTCTCGGAAATGAAATGGAACCAACTTGTAATACAATAAATTTGTAATTTTTGTTATATTTCATCATATCAGCATTTCGTTGTTCTTCAAATTAAACCCTGACAGGATGGAAACATTATATTATTTTATTTATATTATTTTATCACATAACTATTCATCACAAACATGTTTCTATGATTCAAAGCTCTCTTCATAGATTAGGTTTGGTTAGGTCTGCCATATCTATTGCATTAAAGCCGTCTGCTATGAAAGGTTAATTAACTAATTTTCATGCTTTGCTCAGCCATTTGGATGTAACAACTGCATTGGGTATTATTTTACTATTACACCATTAGAAATTTTATTATTGCATACCTTACTCTCTTTGTTTTCAATGGAAATTATTAACTCTGGATATGTATTTTTTTTTGTTGTTCTAATGTCAGACTGCAATTGTTGTTTACTGTTCTGGGTTCAGTTGGGTAATAAATAGGATTTGGTTTAATTTGGAAATCCCTTCAAGTACTTTTTCAGCATTAGAAGATTGAGAGACTTTAAGGCATAATAATGTAAGTGACAGTTAGGAAAGTCTAAGTGGCAATGCTATGGGTAAAGAGAGATGTTCCTTGTGCGATATGAGATTATAAGTTGCAATCAGGAGAGTGTAAATGTTAGTGCTTTGGGGGGTGAGGAGGGTTACTTAGAGAATATAGTTTGTTGACAAATGAGTGTCAGAATCATTCAAAATACATAAAAATATGTAGGTAAAGTATGTTTCCTTGATAAACTTCAATAATGCTGTCACTTAAAATGTTGGTTAGTTTGCAGAAAGAGATCCTCAAGTCATTTTTTAAGAAAAATTAGTTTTTCTTGTGTATTATGATGTGAGTCAACTAATTTTGGGATTCATTTATGGAGCAAATAACTTTTGAGTTTCCTCAACCCGCCACAAACTTGGGGGATCTGTGGGAATTATTACTATATTTTTTGGTTGGGGAAACATCAGAACGAGATACTGTATTTGCAGTATAAATGATGTCCAAAATTAATCAAAGCACACAAAAAATCACCAGAAATACTAATTATCTGTCTGAAACTATTCCCCTCCCCACCCACTGACTGGCCACCAACTAGGATGAGCACCTCAGACACAGAAAAATAAGGAACATATATTTATAACTTTATACTCAGATTTACTTTAACCATTCAGACAGCCAAAATATGGAACAACTGGTGTTCCGTATTGGTTCAAAACGGAGCGATTCTATGTTTTGAGGGACTGGTGGTCACCCTACTACCAACTGTCCTCCGGTCTGTCTTTTTTCAATTTTATTTCTAAGTTAATCTAACCTTTCCCAAGCTAACCTAACCTAACATTTGAAAACCCTTTCCACACTGGCCATTTTCGATTTTTTGAATATTAAATCAAACTTTTTCTAATGTAATTTAATCTAAGCTGATTTTAAATAATTTTTTGGGTCTTTCTGCAGTAATAAGAAATGTAAGCAAACGATACATTTACCTTACTCGGAGTCATGAGTCAATTCTTCCTCTTCAACCACGGAAAGTAGCAGAAGTTTGACTTTTTGGCGACCTTCTCTTGATATATACATTGTTTTTTACACTTAAGGCATTATTTGACATGAGGCAGAATTACGTGTCCTATAAGAAAGTTTATCAAAGCTTTTCTTCCTCATAAAACCACTTGATTGCCTGCACTGAAGAAGGATGATGTCTTCAGGCTTAAGTAGATAGATATGAGGATGAGCAGATAGATGTTTAATGCATCACTGAATAACAGACCCGGGATCACTAACAGATGGTGAACTGAGGGGCAAAAGGGTAAGGTTAAGTGGGGGCATGCGCTGTAGCTGCATGTAGCTGCGGGCGCTCATCTCCTGTTGCATAGGCCTTTGAGCCAGTGGTGAAAATTAATCTATTACCTCGGGACACAGGGCCACTGTGACATGTGAGTTTCCACAGTTTACCTTCCCCAGGTTTTACCTAGGTACCCATTTATCTACCAACCTGTTTGAGAGGATGAACAGTTAGGTGAGCTGTGTGCTGGCTGTCCTCGTCCGGGATCGAACTCAGGTCAGTGGATTTGTAGTCAGACGAGCTAACCACTACACCACTGAGGCACAAAAAGGCAGTGAAAATGGGAGTCGGGTGTATTAGTCTGGTTATATGAAGAAGTAGACTAAGGTGGCTTAGGCAAATTGAGAGGATGGCAAAAATTGACTAGTTGAAAAATAGTTTTAGGTCTACACATAGTTGGGAGTTTTTATGGGTAGACATAATACATTTTAGAATGAGGCTGACACATGCAGGCATATATGGAGCCATTTAAAATAATTGCATTTGCAAATGAGACTTTGACATGGAGTGAAAGTCAAAGGTGTAGGATCTAAGCATTATAAATGAGATGTGTACCTGAGAGGTGGTGTGAACTGAGTGGATGGCAAAAATAATGAAAGTATATAAGTAAAGGCTTACCAAGTGTGGAAAGTAGAAATGTTTGTAGAGTGATGATGACATGGTTTTCTCACATGGAGAGAATAGATGTATGCTCTTACATTTTTTTATTTAGACAGTTTTTGTTTCTTTATTTAGTTAGAAAAAAATTTCCCATACTATAAACCTCTTGAGAATTTCAACTCTCAATGCCAAAAAACTAAAATCTTGACAATAGGTTTGAAATTGCTGCCATACTGTCCTCAGATGGGACTTACAATGTTTATATGCATTTGAGGCTTTAGCAGCGATTAGCCTCTCGTCGTTCTCAACATATTCAAGAGAGAACGTAAATATTTGAGGCGTCACTATAAAAAATAAAAACCTACACCAAATAGCAGGCAAGAGGCAAGTCCATCCTGCCTCTATGAAGCCTACTGGTGCCAACGGTTAGTAAAAAAAAAAAAAAAAAAAAAACCACATGGCATTTTCTTTCATTAAAATCCATTTCCTATGTCTTGCTTCATTTATATATCTTGTATATATCAATCTGCAACTCCTTGCAATCCTTGTGGTATCTTATATATTTTTATTTTGTAATTTTGCATCATCTGCAAACAGACATATAGCTGTTTATTCCTTCTGTCATGTCATTTACATATACTAAAAACATTATTGGTGGAATAGATAGGCAGCCAATAGAGATGAGTGGAGAAGGTTGGGGGAGGCCCTTATCCTGCCGTAGATTCATGGAGGCTGATGATGAGACAAAAACTTTGTCAATAATTACTTATATACAAATGATGAAAACCACAAAAATTCACATCTTAAATACAGCACTATATTTTGCATAATTTTTGGGGGTATTGTGGCGGCATGGTCTGGTTGTGTTTCTGTGTCTTACCCAAGTTTTGTGTTTATTAGTTAATCTTTATTACTAAACGTATGCAAACAAATGTACGCATGTGTCGGGTGGTTACCAATATATGTACATGTATGAAGGCTTTGTAGTTTCAGGACCCTGTATGCACAATCTATAATTTTCTGTGTCCTACTTGATTATTGTCACTGTGAAACAAATTCTAGCTGATATGAAACAATGTTGAGGTGATGTGAGTGATGATTGCCACAAGGGTCAACACTGTACATTATATGACAAAGTAACCCAGGTATTGAAGCATAGGATTAGGTCGCACCTTACTGCCCCTTGCACCTCTTCTTTCTTGATCTGTGTTATTCAATCCACGTTACACATGTACTCCATTTTCCTTTCCAACTGCAATAATTTCAGCCTCTATCTTCCTCTATATAATATCAACCTTTCAAAATACTCATACTATTTCTTCTTAATTGCTTCTTTTTTAATTAACATTGTACCATCCTCTGCCTTCACTCTTTCTTAATTTCCAGATGTTTCCTTCCCCTTTACCTTGTTGCAAAATATTTTCTTAGTCTCCAGTAAATTTTCCGTCGTCTCCTTACCCCATATTTCATCCATTACTGTTGCATCAGGCACAACCTTTTAAGCTTGATTCCTTCATATACACGCCTCTTCTCCACTACAACCACACTTACATTTTCACACCGTATTTCGCTACCCAACTTCTGATTCTTCTCATACCACACATTTTCTCACACCCCCACCTTGACATTCTGAAACTGCAGTCATTCCTCTTCTACCTCACCTATGCTACACTCTCTTACTCTCTCTCTATCTCAAATCCTCTTCTGATACTTCATTATTTTCTTCTTTTTTAGCAAACTCACACACTTTCAAAACCCTCTTTACCTCACCAACTCGTCTAGTTTCCACCCACCTCATACCCACTCTTAAATTTTCCCTTTACTCGGTAATGGTTGAACATACTTCCCCCTTTTCCCCTTTCAAAGCTCTCACATTCAGCAACTATCGTATTATATTTCTTGATAGACGTAAAATGTTTTGGAAAGGATATTAAAGCTATTGATTAAGTACATGCAATTATTTCCAATAATTTTCTGAGAAGTTATTGAGGGAAATGGTGATGGTGGTGCATACATACAGCACTTTACTATAATCATTGTCCTTTTGTCTCTGCAGATAATTTCACAGCTACTTCATATTAGACTAGGGACTCCACAAATAATTTCACACCTATTCCATATTACACTAGGGACTCTACAAATTATTCCACAGCTACTCCATACTAGACTAGGGACTCCACCCTAAGCACATTCTGGGATCTCAAAAGTTGACTGAGTGATGTATAATATTATAGTAATGTATGTATGTATGCTTGAAGGTATGTAAAGTGGAAGGAGATCAAGGTAGAGGTGATTCAACATTAGATTTGGTTTGTTATAAGAAACATAAGAAATGGGGAGACTGCAAAAGGCCAGTTAAATGACCTACACGAGGCAGCGCCTTGTCCCCCCACCCTTGGAATAATCCAATATTTAGCCATCCCACCTGTCATCCCTATCCATACTCTGATCCAACCGTATTTTAAAGCTACCTATTGACTGCTAGTGCTGACACAGAATCGTATGCTCATATCAAATGGGAACTAGTGAAGTAGGCACAGACCAGTAGGGCTCATACTGCAACTGTTGTTCAGGAGTGATCTTTTCTCCCTTTAGGGGGAGCTGCAAGCATAGCACTTAATTTTTTGTGGCTTGTAGAAGGTGACTAGAAGGGACGGAGAGAGGGATCTGGGAAGCCCATCTGTATTCTCTCCATGAAAAGACAGGATGCAGAGGGGGAGGGAGAGTAGTGTCTCCCGAACCCTAAATGCTATCTCTTGGCTATCCCCATTTAAGGAGGGTATTAGCTGGCTGTATATATATATAGATAGATAGATACTCTTGCTCCCCCCCACTCATCATATTTTACCCTTATCAACACCTGTTTTCTCTCAATCTATGGGCAGAATGGTTCTTATATTATGTATTTTTAATTGATGAAATAAGACATAAATATTGCCATGTGATACTGCTTTTGTATTGTATTAGTATGAAAATGTGAATTGATTATGGATGGAACAAATTTAGGAAGTCCTTATGAAAGCATTCTCATTTTTCAATTTAAATAATTATTCACATTATGAGTTTTCACACTATGTTTGACTAGGTAGAACACAACCTTTGCATAGAAAGAGGATCCAGTGTACTCTTATTAGAGCCTACAAATGTCTTTAAAGGCCTGTGCCACCCTCCAGGACTCCACTTAACAATAGTAATAAACTTATGTATGCTGCTCACTTGGTCACTATCTCTCCAGTGTATGTGTTGTGTGAATAGAGATCTTTATAGTCAGTATGTTCAACTACTCTTTATGATGGAACTGAAATGGGCCTCTCCAGGAGTTTTTTTTGTATCCATTGTGGTTGCTTTTTGGTTTATTTCTTGAAACATTGAATTGATTTTGGCTCACATATTGATAATTTGATAAGGTAATAAATTAGAGTAAGGAAAAATCATTAATTTACAAGAGGTAAGGGTTTATTACATATTTGGGAATGTTGGTTGAAATATGTAATATAAATCACTATTACAAGCGTGGTCACTTAATAAGTGTGTGTCATTACACATTAATGAACTCAACAAGGACCCTCAGTGGAGTTTTGGAAAAAATCACGAACAAAGTGATGAACGGATGTTTAAAGGATTCACATTATAGAAAATGCATATAACCTGTGATGTATCAAGAACATTATATATTCTATAAACTCTTAATCTAATCTCTTTCAGTACAGCCAGCCTGTCGATGTTTGATTAATAGTTCAATCCCTTAAGGTAGTCAGCCATTGTTTCCACTTGGATTGCACATTGGTTGGGTGTGGTTGGGTCGTCATAGTAGCCAATCAGTATGGCCTGCCCAGTCTTCCCTACGTGTATTCCAGATGTCCCTTTCTTGCCTCTCAAAACCTGATCGGTGCCACTCAGGAAAATGTACCGCTCACCCCCTACGTGCATGCCTGTGGAGAAGAGGTTTGTGTTGTGAGGAGTGGTTGAGAAAAGGTTTGCAGGACAATGTTTTGTTATTGAAGGGCTATTTTAAGGGGAATATTCGTGGAAATAATATTCATCTAGTGATATTTAATTCGATAGCTATAATTCAGGAACAATATGAGTGTGGGAAAAGATTTATGGAAAACTAGTGGTCGTTTTGCATATATATTTATGAAGAAGTAAGATTTTGATAGTTTATAAATGTACTTGTCTGTAAAGTTATGTGAGCATGTTGAATGCCACTTAATATTCCACAATCCATGGAATTCTTGTGTGAAGAAGCTACCACATATATTGATATATTTATTCTTCATCTTCATATGAATTACTCTTGCAAAGGTAAATACTAATTATTAACACTATCAACACTACTTTCTACATCTGTCCAAGTTGAGGCGGTAGAAAACCACACTGTGTAAATGCTGGTACTACTTGTGTCATCAATGCTTGATATAAAGTGATGCATTTGATGACAAGTAACTAGTTATCTAAACATTGGAGTAATTTCATCTTAGTGACAAGACATCTATATCGTATTAGTTCATGTTATTTGTATATTCATAATTGTCATTTCATACCAATTACATGAGGAATATGCAAAAGACAGACAGAGAGTGGAAGATTAAAAAAGTCTAGTCCGGTTACCTGACGTCGTGAGGTTACTGCAATTTGTGAAGGCGGCCAAGAGGTTCTTGGCTTCCTCCTGGGTGACATTGAAGCCCTCAGAGGCTGCCCATTTCGACCCGTCATGGCCACAGATTGCTGCTTTTTTAACTTGGCCGCTGGCGAGAAGGTTGTCGATGTAAGAGTTCCAAGACATCTGTGAAGGACGAAATAAATGGTGAAGAGAATGACGGCTAATCAGGGTTTCACATCTAGTTTTGTTGCTAGTTAACAGTAGTTATATGTTGTCGTCATTGCAGTGTTCAGCTGAATAGATAACGTGCAAGTTAATGCAAGTTAATGTTATTGTATCTGATAATTAATTAGTAAAGAGGTAAGCTGTGTTGTTTGCTGTAAATGTAATGAGATGCACAACAACCGTAGCCATCGTTTGGTTTGAATAAAAAATCAGTTGCCACGCCGTGTGAGAGGCTAGTTGACTCATACATTATCGACCATGACAGTGATAAGTTAACATACAGATAAGATTGACCATTTCTGGTAGAAACTACAAACTTATGATTAGGGTGTCAAGGTTGCAGTTTTTCTAAATACATAAGAGATCAAGAGGAGTCAGCACAGCCTATAAAGTTATTATTGGGACAACAAAATTAACTATCAGTCTTTGTAGTTAGTGTTTCCACCATCCTGCGCTCAATCCGAGAACAGTGCACTTGATTACATTATCTCACATCCACCACGTATGTACGTCAATTGTTACATAATTCCTTAACCACCATTTCTAGCAGCCATCTGTTAAGAATTTCCAAATACATCCACCAATACGCTCAACAGGCTAGCTCAATGTTCCGACCATAGGTGCAAAGCAATACATTTTCTTGAGGATATCGCGGTAACTGGATAGTGTAGTAGTAGGAGTACCACCATCGCCGCCACGGTTGTATGATGGACGGATTTCACGTATTCCTCTTACCGGGTAGGGTGTTAGATCTCTTATTAATGTAACACGCAGTCCCCAGCCACTTCTAAAGCAGCGACACAAGGAACAGGATATACCTTTGACGATTTAGGCGTACAGCGTGAGACGGAGGTGCTGGCTGGCTGGAGTAAGTCAGTGTACTGACTTTCGTGGCCGCAGCTTGCACCCTCGGAGGGTATTCACTGATAAGAATGCTCGGTGATAGCCAAGCCCATCCTCTCTCGCGCCGATACATAGGGCTCAGAAACGCGGCTCCTGCCAGCTAGAAAATGTGACAACACTAGATAAGGCTCCGGATGTAGAGAGAGAGAGAGAGAGAGAGAGA